>JAJSOF020000027.1:80784929-81098844 GCA_025594305.2 Periplaneta americana
TGTATAATACAAGTTGTCTTATGTCTACTACGCAATAAGAATATATAAATTTAAATTTACAATTTTTTATATGATGCTGAAACTGATCGGGAAGAGGAAAAGGAATTTGTTGGGTTACTGGGTGAGAAGAAACTGCCTACTGAAGGATGCACTAGAAGGAATGTTGAACGGGAGAAGAGTTCGGGGTAGAAGAAGATATCAGGTGATAGACGACATTAAGATATATGGCTCATACTGTGGCACCCGTCTGGAACGTTCTGGTCGCGTCAGTGGTTGGGAGCGCATCTAGAGAGAAAGAAGGCGCGGGGAAACGGAAACTCGAGCTTCGATAGGAGCTATAGCGCGGTAAGAAGCAAGGGGAGGAAAACTTCTATGACGGCGCGAAGCGGGGAGACCAAAGGAAGCATCTCGAACGAGGATCTCTCTCGAAAATTTTATAAGCCACGCGAATCGAAGATTCCAGTAGTTATGGTGTAATAAATAAAAGCGCTAGAGTCAGTCTCAGTTAGTTAGTCTCCAGTCACTCTTCAAGTCTTGGACAGCAGCGAGCAAGGTGGACCTGTGTTCGACGTGCAGTGAACTTGAGTGAGTCCGTAACTGTGGCAGTATCCAGGCAAGTGCGACGCGTCTGGAAGACCTGAGTTCGACGTGCAGTGAACTTGAGTGAGTCCGTAACTGTGGCAGTATCCAGGCGAGTGCGACGCGTCTGGAAGACCTGAGTTCGATGTGCAGTGAACTTGAACAGTGAGCTAGAAGAACTAGCCAAGACAAGCGAACTGTGAACTGAGGACTGACAGTTTTGTTCTGCACATAATGCTTTGTGAACATTAAATGAAATTAGGAGTACATTGTTGTTCTTCTCAATAACACACGTGTATTGTCACTGTCGTCGTGTGTGGTACATTAACGACTACTGTGTTGCTGTGTTGAGTGGATTACCCATTGTTGTAGAGTGAATTATCTATACTAATAATAAATCTGTAGCCGAAATTTATCTGGTAATTTTCGATTTTCCAAAAATAATTGGTCCTAACATATATAATTAACCACCCTGAAACCGAAAATCGCACTTTTGACATTTTTGTTTGTATGTCTGTATGTTTGTTACCTTTTCACGCGATAATGGCTGAACCGATTTATATGAAAATTGGAATATAAATTAAGTTCGTTGTAACTTAAATTTTAGGCTATATGGCATTCAAAATACTTTATTTAAAAGGGGGTTATAAGGGGATCTGAATTAAATAAATCGAAATATCTCGCTTATTATTGATTTTTGTGAAAATGTTACATAACAAAAGTTTCTTTAAAAATGATTTCCGATAAGTTTTATTCTTTACAAAATTTTGATAGGACTAATGTTTAATGAGATAAATGAGTTTTAAAATTAAAATAATGCCATCTAAGACGGTGCAATGAATTAAGAACAAATGATTTCGTCTATAAGGGGCCTTGGACAACAACAATCGAAACAGGGGCCTTGGACATCAACAATCGAAAGCTATTAAACATAACCTACAGAGAATGTTTCTGTGTTTGTATGAAGTAATATCAGAAGCTAAATTAACCGATTTGTATAATTATTATTTCACCATTGGAAAGTGTAGTTTCTCTAGATGGACATAAAGCTATAATGTTATTACAGTAACGTCTGAGTAAATCGAGGACAGGTAAGATTAAAATAGCATCTTATGCACAGAAAATTTGATAGGCTATTTTGTACATTCGTTTTCTGTATTTCTTAAAATAATATTTATGTACACTCATTTTAATCTCAGAGAATTAAAGAACAACGAGAGTGTATTGATTTAGTATGCAGTAATAGTACGTTAGCTTAGCAATCCATTATTTTATAATTCAAATTTTAACTATGCTCAATTGAATCGTGTTAAAATACATAAAATATATATGCAATAAATGCAATGCAAAAAAAAAATGGGTAATGAGCGAAGCAGATTATCTTGCGCTGTTGTAAAAGTTTTCCCTGGATCAAACGTCCTATTTTAATTATGTAATTACTTTATATTTATTTCTAACAGGTGCAGCGGAGCGCACGGGTACGGCTAGTTAAGAATAAAAGTCATATTGTTGAAAAAGTGGTAAAAGTGAGAATAAAAAGTTACAATAGGATGAAACAAAGAGGAAGGCAGAAAATAAGAAAGATTGGAGAAAACTGGGTTTGTGAAAGACACTAAATGAAATGAACACATATTTTGAAGATTGAGATCACAAAAGAAAAGTGAACAACTCTTTTGTGCGCGGACTCTCTGTTTTTACTTTTAAGTCAAATCTGTGTGCGGGGAATAAAGCGGCAAATCCACCCACAATAAAAATGTATTTAGAATTGAGGTAATTTAACAACGTCAAAGTAGCGAACTTGAAGTGGCTTTCCATTTTAACCCACAGTTCAGCACCGAAACATATTCTTGTATCTTTCAGAGGAACACGGCCGAGGCATTTGCAATGCTGATGCCCCTGGAGAGCGGCAGGGAGAGTCTAGCCCTCATGAATGCCAATGCAGAGACCCGTGTACTCTGTCGAAAAGATTTTAAAGAGGAAGGATCAAACGAGCAGATTGAGAGTGTCAGAAGCAAGGTTCTGCAGGTCTGAGTCATGTGTAGCTTGTGGTTTACCTTTCCCTCAACTCAGGACAAGATTCTGTCAACCGCAGAACACTCACGGTGCGGGAACCTGGTCGAGTTGCTAGATTTATTCTAGCCCTCAGAAACGCGTATATTATATTGAGGATGTACAGTAGGCCTACATTTGGAGCAAATATTCATACCCTGCTTTCTTCTTGAGATTAGAATTTTCAGATCAAAAAAAAAAATGTTTCTCCATATGGCTGGGGGGGACACGTTGCTGACACAGCGGGAAAAGCATGGAGAGCGTTACACTTTGTGATGAGGGTAGGCTTACTAAAAGAAAGGTTCTGATAAATCCAGAGAGATTGCATATGTCACTAGTTCGTCCAGTAATGGAATATGGTGCTGCATGTTGGGATCCTTACAGATTAGAACATATTAAGACATTGGAAAAGATTAAAGAACGGGCTCTCAAGCGTTGTCGTAATAATTCATAATTAAAATGGGACACACTCACGGACAGGAGAACGCGAATTCGATTATGCGCAATGTTCAAAACATACAGAAATGAGCCTGCCTAGAGAGAAATAAAAAACAAGTTGCAGCCGCCAAATTACACTTCATGATATTATATATGATACGATATATGATATGATATGATATACGATACGATACGGTACGGTACGATACGATACAATACAATATACGATACTATATGATACGATATGATATGATATGATATGATATGATATGATATATGTGATATGATAGTGATATGATATGATATGATACGGTACGGTACAATACGATACGATATGATACATATATATGACATGATACGATACATTACGGTACGGTACGATATGATATATGATACGATACGGTACGATACGATAAGATATGATATGATATATGATATGATATATGATATGATATGATATATGATATGATATGTGATATGATATAATATATGATACGGTACGGTACGGTACGATACGATATGATATATATGACATGATACGATACGGTACGGTACGATATGATATATGATATGATACGATACGGTACGGTACGATATGATATATGATATACGATACGGTATGGTACGATACGATAAGATATGATATATGATATGATATATGATTATATGATATGATATGGTATGATATGATATGATATATGATTATATGATATATGTTATGATATGATATGATATATGATATATATGACATGATACGATACGATACGGTACGGTACGATAAGATATTTTATGATATATGATATGATATGATATATGATTATATGATATGATATGTTTGATATGATATGATATATTATATGATATATATGTTGTTATATGATATGATATGATATGATATATGATATATATGACATGATATGATACGATACGGTACGGTACGATATGATATATATGATACGATACGGTACGGTACGATACGATAAGATATGATATGATATGATATATGACATGATATATGATTATATGATATGATATGATACGGGATATGATATGATATATGATATGATATGGTATGATATATGATATGGTATGATATATGATATGATACGGTACGGTACGATACGATACGATATATGATATGATATATGATACGATACGCTACGCTACGGTACGGTACGATACTATACTATACGATATATGATATGATGCAATACGGTACGGTATGGTATGATATATGATATGATATGATATGATATGATATGATATGATATGATATGATATGATATGATATGATATGATATGATATGAATCCTATACAAGTAAGCAGTCGATAACCGGGGTTAGTTTAGCACGCTCGTAGCGCGGGCTAGCGAAATGACTATGAATAGCATCCTTTGAATTTAAGAATTTTTAAAAAAAGAAAGGTATTTTTTGTTCACCACTAGTCGCGTTGTGCGGGATGTCTAAAACAATTTATGAACAGCTTGAGTCAGAAACATTGTAGCCTATAATGCGAACGCTGTGATAGCCATCATACCAACCCCCTCTCTAGCTGAAATTGATGTCCTCCTTATATAAAAACATTTTGGAAAAAAAAAGGCAAATTACGTCATCTTCCGCGCTGCGACGTTAATTTTTTAGCGTTACCACCTATGCAGAGGTATTCCATTACGTTAATATGCACTTCAAGACGCCAATGGGTATTAAGCATTGCTGTGTTCACCTCCACATTAAATTGCCAACTTCCAGCCATCCAATTTAAGATTACTATTGCAGGTAAATTACATTGCATACCTCTCATCCAACTCACTTTAACCTTGTAACAGTCCTTTGCCTCCTGTCACTAAGCTATCCCCTCATCTAACTGAAAATAACCCTATCACATACATCGCAACTATGAGTCACAGACCTGGGGCTATGCGTCACAGATCTCGGGGTTACGCGTCACATGCTTCAGCCGATATCTCATATCTTTGTGATGGTAAATGGCTGGAGAGAAAAAAAAAACAAAAACAAACAAACAAAAAACAAAACAAAACAAACAAACAAACAAAACAAAACAAAAAACAAACAAACAAAAATACAAAAAAAAAAAACAAAAAAAAAAATGAAAACAATATTATAAAAAAACAATCTTATTAAATTTAAAAAAATGTGAAAAATGATTAATCAACAAATAAATAAATAAGTAAATGTTTAAATGAATAATGTATAAGCAGATAAATAAACAGATAAATCAATTACTTAATCAAAACTAGGACATACATAACTAAACAAACAAATACATAAATATAAATAAATTAAATGAACAAATAATCATATACAGTTGCAAATTAATAGTTTAACCAACTAAAAATTGATAATAAAGAAACTAAATAAAATAAGGACTCGGTAAAATTGTGGTCTGCCTGAGACTGAATTAAGAGCGGGGTTGGGGCTCATTTCATTAAAAAAAAACTGTCACTTAAATAATATCTCATCAAATCCTCTCTAACGTTGTCACAAACATCTGCGTATCGGTACCACGGATAATCAGCGTATTCCGAATCTCACCGGACCGGTGGACAACAATGACGTCACGCTGCAGCGAAATAGGAACAAAACTGCTGGAAGGATCGATGGCTGTCATGGCGACTGTATAAGTTGTCTGTGCTAAGCTCGCAAAATTTTGCGAAATTTTCGTACTGCCATCTCGTTCAAAGAAAAGAGAGCATAAACAATTTATTTCTTGAACCGGTAGTAATAACTGGTCCGTTGACATGTTCGCTCATAAGCCATTAACATATTGTTTTTACGTTGTGCTCATTACAAACAATACAGCAGAACACACCGCCATGACACAACAGCGCACGATGTCATTCGTCTGCTAATTCCCGCCCTATTCAAGAACCAATCAGATTCACTGATGGCGGCATGATGGAGACTGCCACCACCTCTGCAAGCTGATGGCACCGGTGCGACACCGGTGGAGCATCAGTGACTCCATCGGTGAAATTCGGAACACCGTGATGCCATCAGATTGCTCAGCGCTGAGATTCGGAATACGCTCAATACTATAACGCTCCTTTATCATTTCTACTATAGTGTTTTGCTGTCCAATTAGCAGATAGTTTTCTCACACACAATAATGACGTACTATGTGAAAGACACGTTTATAGGACATTTTCTAATTTTCTGATACACATTTGAGCCCAATATGTCGATCCTCGAAAATCATGCCATATATTTTCTGGAGTCTTCCAACACCGTGATAATTTTAGAACCCCGTTCGTCCTGTCTTAAATTTCGCAACCTAATTTTTTATAGTAATGTACGAAGTATTTCAATGCATGCACCGTATTCGTATAAATTTCCTCGCCACATAACTCTTTCAAGAACAGGCAGACACTTATTTTATCAAAATTTAAATTTTTATCGGACATAATTCTTTTAAAAAATTCACAAAATAGAATCGACTAAGTTTTTATCAACAAGCATGAAGTAACTGTTTATCAAGCAACATATTCTTTTCCACTTTAATGACTATCGCTGTTGTATAGCCTCTCACGAATGTCCACATCAGAGTAGCCATTACAAATCAATCACCTTTATGTAAGCTAATTGTAAATAATTACATTTGCTGAAGTTTCATATCTACGTTGGAAATGCGTTAGATATTATTTTAATACGCCGTTAAAACCTTTTCTATGCATTTAAATGAAGCCAAACGGTAATTATTCATCGTAATTATGAGTTTAGTGGAGAAAAAAATAATGTGATATAGTCTAACATTGAATAAACATGCACTAGGATGCGAAACTTACTGTTTCCCGTTTCAAACGATAGAGGCGGTAAAGTAGATATTGATCTTGTTGCCACCTATTGTTGTAAGAATAATACTCCCTGCATCTAGCAACATACCAAGTGGTTACACAGGCTATATGTTTCACGAAGTGCACGATGAAAAGAATCCCTAAACATGCGATAAAGAGCTGGAGTATCAACCGACTGTCAAATATCTTGGCGTAACTCTGGACCAGAGGTTGTCCTGCGGCCTGTTTCTCAAAACTCACGGACTAGTAATACTAGTCTGTACAGTAGTAATATTAGTTTATTTTACAAGTCTGTGTTTCTAGAAACTACAAGGGTAAAGTAGTAGTTACCAGTTCAACAGACTAGTAATATTGGTCGATTTCACCAGTTCCTAAGACATTCTGTTTCTCAAAATGCTAATCTAGTTGATTATACTAGTATTTAACAGGAATATTCCTACAAGACTCTAAAGACTGGTGATTTCTATATTATCAGTTACCAGTGGCAACCTTTCTCAGATAATCAAAACAAAATATTGTAGTTATTTTTTTAATAAATGTGGTTTAGTGATTCCGATTGAAGTAGTAAAGAAGTTGTTGTGAGAAGAGCTGAAACTATATCGAGAAGGAACAATTATTATTCCTTTACGGCAGCATTGTTTAAATATAATGAACGGTTTAAATAAAATGCTGAAAAGCTTGGAGAGTTGTTAAATATAGTGGGACCTGCCATAACAAGACAAACAAATAGAAGCCATGCATTATCAGCAAAGTTTCAAATACAAATTGCTATACAAATCGGGATGTTGATTATTTTCCAATGCCATCTGGTTTTTCTGCCCTAGACCAGCAACACATGCATATTTTTTCCTAATAATCTAATACCAATTCATCAACTGCAGTAATTTTTGCTGGCTTTCCTCTTCCACTGCCAGTTCTTTTGACATTGTCAATTTTAGCCTACAAATTAAATACAAAACGACACTAATTTATGAATAGATCAAACGTAAAACTGAAAAAAAAAATAGCGAATTTTTCAAGTCATAAGTGGCATCCATGTCGCCAGTAGACTCACTTGCTACATAATATGTTCATATTATGATACTGTGAACTTGAATTGGTACTCGTCAAAGTTGCTTTCTTAATGTTGGGCCAATAAGTGTCCCTAACATATGCATAAGCTCTGTTCTGAAGTATCAGTTCCATAGCCTCACTTATTACAAATTTTTTTGTCCAGTCGTTTACTTTATCATTTTTGTTATTATGCTTGAAAAAGCACCGAATGATATATCCTTTGAGTCATTAATCATATTGGGTATAGTTAATTTGCTTTCAATTGATGGAATTTCAAGAGAAGAGAGAAGTAAGAACCAAAACACAAAAAACTTAGCCTCCTAACCTCAAATAACAATACCTACCAATGGGTATAAACAAATGAACTCAATCAGCTGACTAGTGAAAGAGATCATGTGACTAGTAAAAAATTGTCACAAGTTACTAGACTGGTGAAATAGTATGAGAAACAGAATCTACTGGAGCTGGTGAAATATACTCTGGTAACTAGTAACTGGTGAACTACTAAACTAGTATTTTTGAGAAACAGGCCCCTGGCATCAGCATCTCCATCTGCTTAAAGGAAAAGCCATTGGACGCATAGTGCATATACAGGGACATCATTTTATTTTTACTAACATTTTTAATATTAACCTGGCTATATCTTTGGTTTTGAGAACCGTAAATACGTTTGCTACCCCCTTCCACGACTGGAGTTAGATGATACTGGTGTAATATACAAACAAATCACTTTACTAGGTATAGGAGGGAAGAAAAGTAGTTCATCCATTTACGTAAACTAGGAAATACCGCGATTTTGAGTTTGATAATTTTCATTAGGATTTTGTTTAATCAAAATACATTACAGTATTAACAATAAGTGTTTTTACTCACGAACTGAGCTGTCCATGCGGACGTATTCGTTATGCAGTGTGTATTGTACTGTCTACAACACATTAGCGTACACTATAGAAAATGAAGTTAAATTGAAAAATAATCAAATATGGATATTTAAACACATTTTTGAAAATGGTGGCCGTTCATTTCGATACAGGCTTCAGGTCTAATGTAAATATCGCACTATAGACTATTGCACCTAATTCCAATTACCGGTTTTGTCCTTCGTACCAGTAACTGATATTGAAATAATTCTGTACCTACTCTATAAAAGAGTACTTTACGTACTGTAAATTCAATCTTCACTTCTGCCCAATCCGAAAAGACAAAATTACTGACATGCTATCTACTGTCTTTTCAAGTGGTTATGTCGCAGGGTCGTTTTTTTGTTTCTTTTTATTTTTAGTAGGTTATTTTACGACGCTTTATCAACTTCTTAGATTATTTAGCGTCTGAATGAAATGAGTCAGGGTCCACCACCGAAAGTTACCCAGCATTTGCTCATAATGGGTTGAGGGAAAACCCCGGAAAAAACCTCAACCAGGTAAATTGTCCAGACCGGGAATCGAACCCGGGCCACCTGGTTTCGCGGCTAGACGCGCTAACCGTTACTCCACAGGTGTGGACGCAGGGTCGTAGAAAGGGGGAAAATCACGTGACAGTTAACTACTTAACGAGGCCCTTTTATTTAAGTTATTTTAAACGGTTATATAATATTACGCAGACGTCCAATGCCTAACAGAAATTGTTTTCAGAAAAGAGCTAAGACAGCCCAGCCATTAGCATTTACAGAGAGGCGAATAGAAGCGTGTGGGGGAAACCGGGATGCGACGGAGGCAAATGGACGACAGTACCTGTGCGAAAATGATTCAATATTGAAAGCTCTTTCGTCACTGGAAAACGGGAACATATTTTCTGAACAAACTGTTTACTGTGACCGTAAGGCTACTGTGACTGTATATGCGGCCTTGGTTCTGTGTGGAGGACGGTTGAACTTCATTAGCAGAAGGGGTGGGAGTGAAGTACATTCAAAAACTCAGGTACAATAAAAACTGAAGTGAAAATAAAATGATGTCCCTGTACTTCCTCTATTAAAATCAGGTGCCATAAGCATTAAACGGAAATTGCATCTCTATAAGGCTTTGGTACTGCCAATTATAACATATGCTGCACCTTCCTGGGGCTATATGAACAGCAATGCTTATAAACCACTACAGGTTGCACAAAACAAGGCTCTTAGACTGATTCATGGGTCTGACTGGTTTACTAGAACATTTCAAATACATGAAGTCTCAGTATGCCTATATACATGAAGTTCTAATCAAAATTATAAGGAAGTTTTACAGTCGACTTCAAAGAAGCTCAAATTACTTCATTAAAAGAATTGGAGACTATGATGTAGACGACTTCAGATGTATAGAACGCCGAAAATGGCTATTTTCGATATTGGGTAATAATCTAACTGGTGGTCTTGTGATACAGTGTAAAAAGCACAAACAAATTTCCAAACTTTTTCAAGGACATCAACGACTTCGAATTTGTTCGAAGAAGAGATTCTATGAAGTAACAACACAAGGAACAAGAACATAATAGTGCAGTCAGCGACCCATGAAGTCCGATACTGCATCAAAATCCAAGAAGAATTAAAAATAAATAAATAAATAAAAACATAAAAAATAAAATACCAAGTGTTGAAAAGCATAACTAATTACTCCACGCATCCAGCAGCGCACCAGAGGACGAAATGTTGAACTACGTGTATAGAATTAACATCTTACCCATTGTGAAACCAGCCACATGTATGGATCATCTAATTTAAAATAAAGTATTAAAATTGTTATTCCTCAAATCATCTTCTACTGAAAATACATATTGGAGCCAACAGGAAGATGAAAGAAACGGTCTATTTTACACGACCTTCAAATACAACTAATTAAAATACAAACAAAAAGGGACACAAAGGAAAACAAAATGTTACCGTAAACCGGGGTTAGATTGGCCCAGCGCGTGTTACTTTGGCCCACACACGATAAAAAGTATTAAAAATTGCCGGTGATGATAATACATCAATATTATCTTCTTTGCTTACTTTATACTTCAAAATTACATATACTTGTACTAAAACGTTGCATATTGATAGATTTTATAGCTAAGTGTGACACGAATTTGAATCACTTAAAATAGTTTTACGGTTATGTATTTTGCTATAAAACATGAATGCGAAAGAATGAATATAGCATCTAATCGACAAAAGGGCAGTTATCAGATTCAGATAGAACGTGTTCAGTGCGGCAGCCAAAGAATGGGATAACATTAGAAAACTTTTCCGACAATAAAGAAATGTCGGTGTTTAGTACGGCACTTCGATTCGAAACAAAATCTGCTCGTGCTGCAGTGCAGCTCATACAATTTCTACAGCAACAGGTGACTCCGATTCACAAGAGCCATAAACCGTTTATCTGGCACAGCTGTTACACTTCACGATAAGTATTTGGAAGTGTGCAAAATTTAATTCGTTGCATTCTATTGTTTGTGTTACTGTTACAAAGAAAATAAAAACCTATTGTTTGTAGTCAAGGTAAGAGGTAACAGCATTATGACTGAGTGTAATGGCGTAACGAAACAGCTTTTAACAAATAATTTATTTGTTTATACGGAAAAATAGCAACTATCATCATTATCATCATCATCTCAAGATGTATATCTTAATTAAGTCTCTTACGGTTTCAAGTTTCCTTTCCATCTTTTCTAGGTCTTCCGACATTGCGGATAATCTAATATTGATTTAGAATATCTTCCTTCATGCATTGTCAATATGATTTACCCAGTTATCTCTGTAACGTCTTAGTTTATATGTAACTCCTTCAATATTTAGTTCGCCTCTCATGTTGTCATTTGGGATCTTGTATATCAATCTAAATCCTTGCAGTTCTTAGGAACCTCATCTCGGCTGCCTCAAATACATCGCCAGGTAATTATGTTCTTTGGATTGATTCACAAGAAAAGATTTTAGGGCCTACTGGTAACATTATTAGTGCTGATAGTATTGGTGTCGCACGCCGTACCTACATGGTCCAAGGCATCATACCTTAAACTGAAATTATGAAATAAAAATACCGTTGTTTCGAGTCTTCAGGGGAAGAATTATTTCTCATGAAATTTCGGCCACTATATGGAACTGTGTCCATCCAACATTCTTATGAATTTGGGAAGCTTCAGTGACTAGCGAAATTCTATTTTGCAAGCCATCTATAAGAGCTGAAGGGAATCATTGTACTAACTATACCTACTCACATTACTCTCACAATGGTTGGATTATCGTTTACCTCTGATGAGGCATATGGACATGACGACAGTAGTCGGCTGGTAGACCTTTACCATCTGTGGGATATTTTTGTACTAATGTTGGTAGTGGTGTTGGTAGTGCTATTAATGTTAACTTACTTAGTTACTTACTGGCTTTTAAGGAACCCGGAGGTTCATTGCCGCCACCATACAAGTCCACCATCGGTCCCTATCCTGAGTAAGATTAATCCAGTCTCTATCATCATATCCCACCTCCCTCGAATCTATTTTAATATTATCCTCTCATCAACGTCTCGGCCTCCCCAAAAGTCTTATTCCATCCGGCCTCCCAACTAACGCTCTATATGCATTTCTGGTTTCGTCTATATGTGCTACATGCCCTGCCCATCTCAAATGTCTGGATTTAATATTCCTAATTATGTCAGGTGAAGAATACAATGCGTGCAGTTGTGCGTTGTATAACTTTCTCCATTCTCCTGTAACTTCATCCCTCTTAGCCCCAGATATTTTCCTAAGCACCTTATTCTCAAACACCTTTAACCTATGTTCCTCTCTCAAAGTGAGAGTCAAGTTTCACAACCATACAGAAGAACCGGTAATATAGTTGTTCTGTAAATTCCAACTTCCAGCTTCTTAACCGAATAATAACACGCATTTCCTATATTTATTCTGCGTTTAATTTCTCCCGAGTATCATTATATTTGTTACCGCTACTCCAAGGATATTAATGTTAACATTCTTATTAATACTGGTAGTATTAATAGTATGTATTGGCGCTGGTAGTCTTAACGGTGTTAATGATTATTACTAATAGTACTGCTATTTACTAATTTCTTTATCATATAAAATTAATATACTAAGATAGTTGACAAGACCTGTTCTATTTTATTTCTAAGAGGGTATTTTCCCCTAAAAGCCATTATTTTAGTTTTCTTGCCTGAGATTTTTTTTTAGACTGGAATGTTCACTTATATTTTTCAGTGGTACAATGCACGTTGTAATTTGCTTTATCCCAATACTAGGCTATATCGTCACATATGAAAGTGAGTTCAGATAAAAAGAAATGAAAAGACACCCAACTGAAATGTTATAATGCTATGGCTTTACCAACTTAACCCTATGGAAGTGAATAATGGATTTCAAAAATTAACATGTGAAAGTGTGAAATAGGGAAACAATTAAAGAAATGTGTTTGGCTTCAAGAGCTTTATTTCTTATTGTCAATTTAAAATGTAGTTGAAAAGCGCTCATCGAATATTCAATACATGTACAATGAACTGTGTCAGATTTATTAAAGCTTTTAGAGTTTAATGTACTTTGAGGTTAATGGTGAATGAATAACTTAAAATGCTTTATATCTAGTGACAAATTGAAGGGTTCAGAGCCATAGTAGAGCAAGCGCCATATATTAAAAACGTAGAAAGCGAGGGTTAAAGTTAAGTGAAAATCATATTTCAATGAAGATTGACATAGCATTTAGTTTTAATGTGCATAGTTAATATTACTTGCTATATGTTTCATTGAATTACGGAAACCAATTAATTTTAACACTTGTTTTCTCTGTTTTTAATATATGGCGCTTGGCCCACTATGGTTCTGAATACCATAGTTTAATGAAGATTCACATATCATTTAATTTTATTGTGCATACTTTATATTACTTGCTATATGTTTCATTTAATTATGGTAATCATTTAATTATAACTCTTGTTTTCTACATTTTTAATATATGGCGCTTGGCCCACTATGGCTCTGAATACCATAGTTTAATGAATATTGACATATAATTTAGTTTTAATGTGCATACTTTATATGACTTGTTATATGTTTCATTGAATTATGGTAATCATTTAATTTTAACCCTCGTTTTCTATGTTTTTAATATATGGCGCTTGGCCCACTATGGCTCTGAATACATTTAATGAAGATTGATAACATACTTTATATGACTTGGTGAATGTTTATTGTTTTCTACGTTTTTAATTTCTACGTTTTTCATATAGGGCGTTTGGCCCACTATGGCTCTGAATACCATATTTTAATGAATATTGACATATAATTTAGTTTTAATGTGCATACTTTATATGACTTGACATATGTTTCATTGAATTATGGTAATCATTTAATTTTAACCCTTGCTTTCTAAGTTTTTAATACATGGCGCTTGGCCCACTATTGCTCTGAATACCATAGTTTAATAAAGATTGACATATCATTTAGTTTTAATGTGTATATTTTATATCACTTGCTATATGTTTAATTGAATCATGGTAATCATTTAATTTTAACACTTGTTTTCTACGTTTTTAATACATTTCGCTTGGCCCACTATGGCTCTGAATACCATAGTTTAATAAAGATTGACATATCATTTAGTTTTAATGTGTATATTTTATATTACTTGCTATATGTTTCATTGAATCATGGTAATCATTTATTTTAACCCTTGTTTTTTACGTTTTTAATATATGGCGCTTGGCCCACTATGGCTCTGAACACCATAGTTTAATGAATATTGACATATAATTTAGTTTTAATGTGCATATTTATATTACTTGCTATATGTTTAATTGAATTAGGGTATTCACTTAATTTTAACCCTTGTTTTCTACATTTTTAATATATGGCGCTTGGCCCACTACAGCTCTGAATACCATAGTTTAATGAATATTGACATATAATTTAGTTTTAATGTGCATATTTATATTACTTGCTATATGTTTAATTGAATTAGGGTATTCACTTAATTTTAACCCTTGTTTTCTACATTTTTAATATATGGCGCTTGGCCCACTATGGCTCTGAATACCATAGTTTAATGAATATTGACATATAATTTAGTTTTGATGTGCATATTTATAATACTTGCTATATGTTTAATTGAATTAGGGTATTCACTTAATTTTAACCCTTGTTTTCTACATTTTTAATATATGGCGCTTGGCCTACTACAGCTCTGAATACCATAGTTTAATGAAGATTGACACATCATTTAGTTTTAAATTGTATACTTTATATTACCTGCTTTATGTTTCATTGAATTATGTAATTTTAACCCTTGTTTTCTACGTTTTTAAATCATGGCGCTTGGCTCACTATGGCTCTGACCTTTCAGTTATGAATTAAATTGAATGTAACAGATTTAGTGACTGCGACATGCCATAAGTATTCCTGAGGAAATGTTGTCAAGAACAGCTTTGTTTGAAATGCAGAAGAATGTAACGGAAAGACATGCCTAGAATATTGTGGATTGATGATGTGGAACACGACTTGAGAGGCTGAAAATAAGAACCTAGAGCACTGAGGCAGCTAACAGAGAGAAATGGGCTAAGTCGGGAGAGCAAGACTCTTCATGGCTGTAGAATCGAGGAGAAGTGTACTGCGTATAAACTAGATACAATGTTACACTTATAGCACAGCACAGCCAATTGAACAAAAGTTGTAATAATTATTTCGTCTATTTCTGAATTTAATTTTAATGCAATAAAATATAGTACATTATGTTTGTATGACGAAGAGTAGCTGCTGATCAGATTGCAGATTGCATTTTGATATTAATTTCCGGATAAGGTAAAAAAATTAAGCCTGTAAGAATCCGACGCTGAGAAAAACATTCATGGTAAAACCCTAAATCATATAATATGTAATAGATAGATCATCGCTATGTTAAAATCGACAGCGCTGTCGATTTTCTGACCAGTTTTAGCATCTTTCTTTCTTTACCCACTCTTTGCAACACATCTTCATTCCTTATTCTGTCTGTTCACTTCACACGTTTCATGTTTCTCCATATCCACATTTCAAATTCTTCTATTCGCTTCTCTTCACTTCGTCGTAATGTCCATGTTTTTGTTCCATACATTGCAACACTCCATATAAAGAACGTCACTAGTCTCTTCCTTAATTTTTTTTTTTTTTTTTGCTGAGGTCCGCAGAAGTTGCTCCTTTTTCTGTTAAAAGTTTCCTTCGCCATTGCTATCCTTCTTTTAACAACTTGGCAGCAGCTCAATTTACTACTCACAACACACCTCAAGTATTTGACGCTATCCACTTGTTCAACTGCTTCGTTTCGAATGCGCATGTTTACCTTCTTTAGATTTCTTTCAATAACCAAGGTCTTCGTCTTGTTTGCATTTATCTTCATCCCATACTGCTCACAACTGCCATTTAGCTTCAGTAGCATATCCCTTAGTATCGTCTCCTCTTCTGCTAACAACGCCATATCATCAGAAAATAATAATAATAATAATAATAATAATAATAATAATAATAATAATAATAATAATAATAATAATAATAATGGCTTATTTAACCTGGCAGAAAATCTTATACACTCTATTCTTCTTACTCCTACTATCATTCCTCCCATGTTCTGAAAAACAGTTCTTCACTAAATCCTTCAAGTAGATGTTGAATAGGGTAGGTGATAAAGGGCATTCTTGTTGTACTCCTCTCCCTATTTCACTTCCTAAGTCACTATTATTAGTCGTTTAATATTCCTGGTCCTTTGATTATTTGGTCTTTTGTCTATAACTTTCGTCATACATACATACATACATACATACATACATACATACATACATACATACATACATACATACATACATACATACATACATACATACATACATACATACATACATACGTACTTACATACACACATAGACCTACATGGATATTCACAGTGTTGTGTCCAAGGACAAGTCTTTCACTGCAAACCCAGCTTTCTCCAGTCTTTCTTACTTTCCGCTTTCCTCTTAATCTCCGCATAAGCGTTTCGTAGGAAAGACAAATGAGGTAGCTTCCCGTTGCTTTCCAAACACCACTCTCTTTCGCATCTTAAAAGATCTCGGTGAGTCCCAGCGTGGAAGTGAGGAGAGTGAATTTGACTAATTAGGCCTCCGGACTTCACCGATATTTACCTGCAAGAGTTAAATAACAGTTCTATCGGGGTTTTTAAACCGATCAAAGACTGAGAAATAATAATTAGCCTTTTCCCTCATATATGGTTGGATATATATGTATATGAAACTTCTTGTAAAAAAGATAATAATAATAATAATAATAATAATAATAATAATAATAATAATAATAATAATAATCCGTGGCGTTACAGCCCAAAACGGCCAAAACAGACCAACCAGACGGCTGCTGGCCTCACGGCCACATGCCGAAGCAGAGGTGGACGATCATGCAACCACAATCGAGGTATCGTGTGGTTAGCACGATGAACCCCCCAGACGTTACAGCTGGTTTGCGTAACCGCATTTCAATATCCATCGTAGCTCCCCAAGTGCATCATGATGCTGGGTGGATACCGATCCCATACACGGGCCGAAATTTCATGAGAAAATTTCTTCCCCCATGAGGATTCGAACCAATGCGCATTCCGTAACGCGAGTCCTAGGTAAAGTGCCTTACACCACGACGCCACGGCGCGGGACGTAAAAAAGATAAACGCTTTTAATTGTCGTGCACTTTTTTCCCTTCCTTTCCTTTTGATATACAGACAGAGACACAATTTGGTCTGTTACAGTACTGTACGTAACATTTTTAAATTGTTTAGAATAATCTAAAATGATACATGCATGTTTTTTTATTTACGTTTTCTATTTAAATACAATCAATTGACCGCTCAGCCCACTGTGACCTATTTTATTATGACGGGTTGGAAAAGCAATAATGAACAAAGCAACACATTGAATTATAATCAGTGATATTTTAATGGTCAATGAAATTATCAGCATATTTTTTGCATTCGATGGCTTTGTTATGTCGTATCATAATGAAAGACACATGAAATGAAAAGAGCATTAAATACAAAACTAGGTTCAAACCGATAATGATTTCTCATATTGTTAATGCGCAGTTCCAATAGTTCGCAGGTAAAATTATCCACATTTTGGGAACATACAGCTAGACCTATTCTATTGCGATCGTGATATACACAAAGACGTGGTGGAAGCGAAGATTGTGAATTTCAATTCGTTCTAAGATATGAATGTTTGTTGGCTTAATTGCAGACACTGCTTCTTTTCGCCTTCAAGGTATGTGAATCTCACTAAGTAGGCCTGTCCTTTTTATTTATATAGGACTACGTCCTTCTCCGAATGTGGGTAAGGGAGTTCGTAAGAGGTTTCGGGTGTCCCAAAAAGTGCAAAGTTAGAAACGTTGCTTCATTAAAACTATAAGAGCTGTTTTATTTACAGTTCGATAGAGGACAGATATCGTTCTTACCAGTACCTAAACCGGTTGAACCAGATGCGTGAGGGGTGAGGCGGAGCGCGGCGAAAATGGCCGTCTTTAGCGATCTCGGCACGATGCCGAGGTATGAGTCAGGGTCAACAATTATATGAAAATCTTAAGAGACAAAATACGTATTTCCCTTATTAGGGAGGAATGTAAAATCGAATAAACAAACTTTTGAATTAGGGATAAAGGAATGAAATGGAACGAAAACACAAACAGAATGAGTGATAACATAATAGTGAAAATACTTAGGAAAACCGCAGTTACGATGGAAGGGTATCATACCATGAACTGAAATGGAGATGCAATAAGCTATTGCCCTCAAATGTGAAGGAAGAATAAATCGATTTAATATTGTTAAGGGTTCTATGAATACGAATAAATTTTAATATTTTTAATATTTTAATTTAATAAATTTATTTTTATTTCAGACTCAAGAACAACAAGACGTCATGAACATTCTTTAAGCCGTTTCTCCCGATACATCACGGGAATTTCCTTACAAAATTAAAGGTCTATCATTGCAGGAACTAAAAATTATTTCAAGGGCGAAAGAATTGTTTTAAAATATTTTGACGAAAATTCGCGTTTTCGACATTCCTTTTACAAAAAATGTTGTAAACTAAATTATGCAACCAACAGGCACCAGAATAAATTGTAAGGTACGCGACAGCACGTCCTTGCAAGGGATTTTCGGGCTACAGGAAATAAATTATGAGAGCTACAAGTCTTTTGGCCACTTGTCTCACTCACTGAAGAAAATTAAATTAGATCAGGGATGGGCACAATGTTCCCGCGCGGACACTGTATACACGACCCGTTCATTCTCCCCCCACATGTATTCTACCTGTCTGAGTATGCGTGCAATAAACAGAGGCTGAACTCGGTACCATAGGGTCGATTTCTAAAACGAAGTCTAGACCACGACCATGGCTTTAAACCGCGTTTGGATTTATAAAACGAGGTCTTTTTCATTTTTCTGAGCCACAGCTCGAAACCATGGTCTGAAGCAGAGACCATGGCTGGGGCAGGTTTAAAACCACGGTTTCATGTATACAAGATGGAGATAGTAGATCAGCTGGATGATTATCAAACGAAAATTTGTGTCTACGAGTATTAAATCTCCGGATTAAAGTGATGAGAGACAGGAATAATTCCTTGGAACTATATAACGACGATAATTTCAGGCGAATATTTCGATTTTCGAAGAAATAATAATCTGCAACGAAATGCAAGAGGCGACAGGTTGACAATTTTGTTACATCTTCTTGTTGCTTTGAGGAAGTAAGAGATAATATTTTATATTAATTATACCTTTATGCCTATAGGACGATATATCTTAATTCTTAGTTTTTACAGTAGTTTTGGACATTTCATTTAATACTCGAAAATGTTGTGGGCCTATAAGAATATGAAGCAAACGTGATTTTGTCTTCTTATTTTAAGTGTTATGCTACTAGGGCTTTCCACGTAGTATTAGCCTACTATATGTGAAAATAGAACTATACTACATTTTAGTTTCAATTGAAATTTTAATTCAGTTAATATTTAGGTTGTTAATTCCTTAGAACCGAGTTTTTAGGTTAATGTTAATGTCAGTAGTAGTTATGAACAAACGATAAACTACAATATAAACGCTCGACTTGTGCTATTTATTTGAGTAATATCATTCTGGTACCTAAAAATCCGTTCCCTATTAAATACTATTATACTACTATTATAAGTAATGCTAGTATTTAAAAGTAAATTCCCTAAATGTAACAATATCTTAGCTGAGAACAAAAGAACGTGACTAACTGCAATTCAATAAAAATATTAATCCCGATGTTAATTTATTTCTAATATCGATTGTGTATAGGAATAAAAATCGATTCTTAGCTGCGTTGCCATATATGAATCCCAAGAACCTCGGTTTCTTCTCAAGTCGCGTCTCGACTTCATTTTAGAAATCGCATAAAGATTCAGACCTCTATCGCGGTTTAAAAGCCGAGGTTTGGAACCACGATTTCGTCCGTGTTTTAGAAATCGACCCATAGAGTTCTAATCAGGGATGTGTAAAGTGGTAGAATATAGCAAATAAATTGTAGGTTTCGTTTTAATTTCTAAGAATCATGGGAACAAATCTATTTTGTTATAAAGAAAGGTAAGTCTAAACTCAATACCTTGACTGTTCAGTTGAGATTTAAATAAAACTTAATATCAGATGGCACTTCGATCTTGAAGATATGAAGGACTTAGGCGAACATAAACTTATAAGTAAGAATTTAAACAAGATTGTTAAAAATGGTTTATATTAATAAAATTGTTGTTGTTTTAATGTCTGTATGGTTGTGAAACTTGGACCTCACTCTGAGAGAGGAACATAGGTTAAGGGTGTTTGAGAATAAGGTGCTTAGGAACATATTTGGGGCTAAGCGGGATGAAGTTACAGAAGAATGGAGAAAGTTACACAACGCAGAACTGCACGCATTGTATTCTTCACCTGACATAATTAGGAACATTAAATCCGGACGTTTGAGATGGGCAGGGCATGTAGCACGTATGGGCGAATCCAGAAATGCATATAGAGTGTTAGTTGGGAGACCGGAGGGAAAACGACCTTTGGGGAGGCCGAGACGTAGATGGGAGATAATATTAAAATGGATTTGAGGGAGGTGGGATATGATGATAGAGACTGGATTAATCTTGCACAGGATAGGGACCGATGGCGGGCTTATGTGAGGGCGGCAATGAACCTTCGGGTTCCTTAAAAGCCATTTGTAAGTAAGTAAGTTGTTTTAATGTAATTTGTTGTGCAGGTTGAAACAATGAGGAAGCTTTCAAGAATCTACAATAATAATTTGTTAATGGAAAAACCAACCCACAATCACTACTAGTTGAAAATGCAGTCCGATCAATTTATCGCATTTCAAACACATAGGCGAGTCATAAAGAACATTACCCTTTTTCAAATATCGTAAGTAGTAAAACCAGCAGGGAATTGTATGAAATATTACCCAATGACAAATTCTCCTAACTTACGCAATTTCGCAGTTAAGATGCTGGCATTCTTTGAATCCACTTATGTTTGGGAACATTTTTTTTTTTTAAAATGAACCTGATGAAAAATATTGCACACACACGTCTAACAGCCTACCATTTCGTATCCATACAATCAGACTCGTCCTGACCAAACAGTAATTATAGGCGATCTAGAGCTTATAAGTGAGTATTATCTTTCAAAGACTTTATGTAATGTAACGAAAAAGAAAAAACTTCATTCGAACCTTTATTGGCTATTCTTTCATGATAGGAACAGAAAACAGATTTATTCAATTTCCCAGTTTAGTTAGAACACAGGTCATCTCAGGAGAAGACATGTTTTGAAACTACACACGGATTTCAGTGCTTAATAATTTCTATATTCACTCATTCACTCACTCACTCACTCACTCACTCACTCACTCACTCACTCACTCACTCACTCACTCACTCACTCACTCACTCACTCACTCACTCATTCATTTATATATCCATTCATTCAGATAACTTGTTTTCAGCCTAAATGGTCTGTCCATCTCAGTAGAATAGGATACATACTTAGCCTACTTACTGGCTTTTAAGGAAGCCAGAGGTTCATTGTCGCCCTCACATAAGCCCGCCATTGGTCCCTATCCTGAGCAAGATTAATCCATTCTCTATCATCATATCCACCTCCCTCAAATCCATTTTAATATTATCTTCCCATCTATGTCTCGGCCTCCCTAAAGATCTTTTTCCCTCCGGCCTCCCAACTAACACTCTAAATGCATTTCTGGATTCTCCCATACGTGCTACATGCCCCGCCCATCTCAAACGTCTGGATTTAATGTTCCTAATTATGTCAGGTGAAGAATACAAGGCGTGCAGTTCTGTGTTGTGTAACTTTCTCCATTCTCCTGTAACTTCATCCCTCTTAGCCCCAAATATTTTCTTAAGCACCTTATTCTCAAACACCCTTAACCTATGTTCCCCTCTCAAAGTGAGAGTCCAAGTTTCACAACCATAAAGAACAACCGGTAATATAACTGTTTTATAAATTCTAACTTTCACATTTTTTGACAGCAGACTTGATGATAAAAGCTTCTCAACCGAATAACAACAGGCATTTCCCATATTTATTCTGTGTTTAATTTCCTCCCGAGTATCATTTATATTTGTTACTGTTGCTCCAAGATATTTGAACTTCTCCACCTCTTCAAAAATAAATGTACAATTTTTATATTTGCATTTCGTACAATATTCTCGTGATAGTGAAAGAAATTGGATTTTGTAAAAATGTGGAGATGACTGGTTTTCGGACTCATCGATTCAATTGCACTCATAATTATGGACGTAAATGCATGCTCCTATGTGCTTCGAAAGATGCAATGCAAATAGTACATATAAGCAAACAACATAATATTTGGAAAATAATAAAACGGAGACGTAATAGCAGCTTAGTATATACATATATCCAGTATGTATGCAATTTTCCGCATGCGGTAAGGAAACCTCTAGCATGTGCGGTTCAACTCAAAGCATCTAGAGCAGAGTTCTGCGATGCGTGACGATCAGACGAATCTGCTTTATGGGTCATAAAGCATACCAACATGACTGCTTACATATACATGCAAGAACTTTCACTGACATTCATTCCCTCAGCGATGATATCTTCCATACGAGGAGAGTCGCCATTTATGAACATAACCTCCAGGTAGTAGTAAACAGGATATTAAAAGATACAGCACGTAAACATCACGGTAGGATAGAGAGCATAATACTAAATCATATTTAAGTACAGGAAGCAATGCTCTGCGATCACTAGTTACAGAGATATTGTCGTAGGTATATGTCAGTCATATTGGGCTCACTGTCGAAATAGGTGAGAAAAGCGTTACTATACAGACTTTCATAGCGACGCTGGAACGAATGCTTCTCTCATCCAAGAGGAGATGTATCCTGGCGTTCAAAGATATCTGACCTAGAAACTATTGATCGTGTAAGAGAACTTTTCAATCATGGGAGAAGTCAGAAGCAAAGACAGGCCTATAGCAAATAAACAAATTTTAAATAGTTCCGCTAGTCCTCAGTAGGTGACACTTATTGGGGCGGATAGAAATGTGCTGGGAAAAAGACGATGTAGATTAAGTATAAATTATTTTCTTAATTGACAATATCAGCTGTTTTCCGCTGAACTTAGTCGTTTTACAATCAACAGAGAAATATGAATTTTTGAATTTTGTAATGGGGGTGTGTTTATGTACACTGACGTTCAAAGATAACTGACCTAGAAACTATTGCTATTGATCGTGTAAGAGAACTTTTTAATCACTGGTGAAGTCAGAACCAAAGATAGGCTATAGCAAATAAACAAATTTTGAAATAGTTCTGCTAGTCCTCAGTAGATGACACTACTATTGGGGCGGATAAAAATGTGTTGGGAAAAGGACGATGCAGATTAAGTATATATTATTTTCTTAATTGACAATATCAGCTCTTCTCCGCTGAACTTAGTCCTTTTACAATCAACAGAGAAATATGAAATTTTGAACTTTGTAATGAGGTTATATTTATGTACACTGACGTTCAAAGATATCTGATCCTGCTAATCGATAATGATCGATATTTTGTTGGTGTAAGTGTGGATTCTTTAGTTAATACTTCTGTGAATAGATGGCGAAGATAATAGTCACTGTTGTCAATCATCGATTTATATCCGTGTCACAGAATTCAATTTTTGATTCCATTCTACTGATTGTAAAACAACACTGAGTTTGGTTGGAAACCGCTGATATTGTCTACTAGAAGAATAATTTATGCTTAATCTACATAATCATTTTCCCTGACACTTTTTTAACGGATCCAATAATGGTGCCACCTATTGAGAACTAGCGGAACTCTTTCAAAGTCTGTCAATTTTTTATAGCTATCTTTGATTCTGACTTATCCCGTGATTGGAAAGTTTGCATGAAGTACAGTAAGAATTGACTTAAAAATAAAATTTATATAAATCTAATTTCCTTTTCCAGTTTAGTTTCCATTATTTTTCTGAGTCTTTATTATGCATTAATTTTCATATTATATAATATCAATTAGTTACATAAATTATTTGATAAAATTAAGTGTACAAACATATTGCACATCTTGAGTCATTATTAAAATGAAATAATTTTCCGCCATATTGGACAAGTAATACTTAAGTATATGCAGGGACATCATTTTATTTTTACTTGCATTTTTATTGTACCTGCATTTCTGAATGTACTTCACTCTCACCCCTTCACTAATGTCCTTGCTCCCGTCAGACACACAAACTTACGGCCGCTGTTGCATTCGAAGTCTTCAAGCAGTGTATAGTGTGTTTCATAAATATGATTGCGTTTTCTATAGAAGAAAGAACCTATATTAATAATATCGTACTAAAAAATTATATTCAAGAAACGATAAATTCAATTTCAGAGAATATGCTTCAAAATGTTTTTAATAATATGCGTACTGAATTGAAGCCTGCATTGTAATGAACGGCAACCATTTTCAGCAACTTGTTTAAAAATTCAGATTAGCTTTTTTGAATTGAGGTGGCTAGAAGCAAAGAAATGCTAGTGACATTTGTAATAACATGAGTTAAGTGCATCCAGTGTAAGCAAAAGTATCTAACATTTTAGTGGCAAAGGGATATTTTAATCGCATCACACATTAAAATTTGAATAAAAATTTCACCGATTTTACGTAAGCTTAAATATTTAAACCCCATTTTCTCAAAAGTAACTTAAGTGCACTTACAGCCCTTTACTTATGACCCCCTCAATTTAAATGCACTCTCTATATTGTATGTTAACATCAATAATTAATATGCTAAATAAAGTAGACATTACATAACGAACATAGCCGCCTGAGTTTTTTTTTAATTGTTACTACTCTATTGTATTTTGATAAATTCCGTAAAAGTGATGATCAAACTGAAAATCGTAATATCGTATTTCCCTTCAACATAAATGGATACACTACTTTTCTCTCCTCCTATACCTAGCAAAATGATTTGTTTACATATTGCACTAGCAACATCAAAATCCTGTAATGGAAGGGGGCAACAGTGTTTCCGAGTATAGCCAGGTTAATGTTAAAAATGTTGGTAAAAATAAAGTGATGTCCCTGTACAAGTTATACTCGTATAAGTTAATTCTAATGAAATTTTAAAATAAGTTCTTATTTATAACACAAACATGTTTATTCTGTTCTTCACAGGATGTACATAGTGACTAAAGTCATAGGATTTGTTCTGTTAGTCACCTCCACAGCTGAGTTTGCTGACAGAAGTCCACCTCGATGTCCAAAAAAATGTGTATGCTATATTCCCTCACTTATATGCAATAACGTTTCATTTTCGGAAATTGGAAAATATCTTAAAGATATCAGGAGAAAACTAGAAGCATTAGACATAACAACGCAAGAAAAAGCACTTACACGAAAGAATTTAAAGAATGTACGCAACAAATTCACTTCTTATCTCTTCATTACAAACGGAGGAATTGTTGATATTGAGAAAGGAGCTTTCAAGAACATCTCAAATAGTTCTATAACTGTTCACCTCAGCAATAATAAAATCAAATATGTATTGAAGGGAATGCTAACAGGATTGGAAACAGCAATCAATTTGAGGCTGGATGGCAACAGGATCAGCTACCTCGAGGTCGACGCATTCTCTACCCTCAAGGACTTGAACACTCTCCACCTATTCCGAAACAGACTTTCGCACTTGCAGGACTATGTGTTCAGGGGTCTGTCTAACCTCTCTCTACTCGTTCTAAATCACAACCACATCAGATGCATCGAATCTAAGGCCTTCTATGGACTGGAAAACCTAACAGTTCTCGATATGAACTCGAATCCACTTAACGTTTCCGTAGTAGATATTGTAACGTATTTACCAAGTCTCAAAATGTTGCTGTATAAACGTTATCAATGAAAAAAAAATTTGATTATACATCTTGTTTACACATTTTAACCTCTTCCCTTGCTATATATTTTACCAGTTTTGTGAAAAAAGTATCTTTTTTTGTATAGAGGTCATTTAATATTACAGAATCACTGTACATCACTAATTTTCTTACATACCTAAAAATCACTATGAAATAGACATACATTCATACCTGAATTATTATCCCGAGTTATCTCGTGCAACTTGATTCCAGCTCTGGTAGTTGTCCCACTTTGATTTTCTCCTGAACTAATTACCAACTTATGTTTTTTAATGGATTAATTTATAGGTACAATACCAGTGCTGTTATCAAGGCGTTAAATGTTGCTTGTTGTGTGATAGACTCGAGAGCAGGGTATTATGCACAGTGGCACATTGCATTCCGGATAGTAGTATCTGCTGTTGTGTCGAATTTGATTGTATTTTGAGTCTCTTGCAATACTACACATGAAACACTGTCTGGTTGGTTGTTCTTCTTCAGAGTTCGTGGAATAACTTCTGGAGAATGTCTACCTGTAAGCCGAAGTAGGTTGGGCGATTTTCCTGGCCATCCTGCCTTGAGTGATAGGACATTCGGGGTGTATTCTTCGAAAATCTTACGAATTATCACCATTTGATAGTCCAAGGGTGTCTTCTTGCCTTCAGATATCGTATACAAAACGTAGGAATTCCACAGGGCCAACTCGAGAAGATGAAAGAAGATATTTTTATAATATCGCTTTCCACTATTTCACGGGACAGGATAAGCTGCCAAGTACTGATCTACCTTGTGGACTCCTCCCATTGAGTTGTTATAGTCGACCACTATTTTCGGCTTCAAATCATCCTTGATGACGACCATCTCAGCGCTGTGTATTGTACTAAGAAGCACCACATCTTTTTTTATCCTTCAACCTGAGGGTAATGTTCTTGTCCCTCTGGATGGAAACGTATATATTCGGGATAATAATCCTTAGCAACGAAAATGGGACTCAAACGAGTTAACTCGGGTTAATAAATTTTGACAGAAGTTAGCAACCCGAGTTAACTGGGGTTAATCAGGGAAGTGGTTAACACATTGTATCATTTAAGAATTTAGCTATAACAACAACTTTCTAGTGTTAAATTTTCTTGCGTTGTTACGTCTAAAGCTTCTAACACTAGAAATATGTTATTATAACTGAATTCTTAAGTGAAAAAATATACAGTGACAGTTTGTGCTACTACAAAAGTGTTCTTCAATGTGTGAATATCTGACCTTAATAAAGAACGGAGTTTGTGCAGGATCTGATTCAGAAGCTTTAGAGCTGCAGATCAATCCATTTTAACCGGTATTTTTTTCATACGCACTGATTTACTGACATCTAAAATACCATCAGTAAGATATTAGTAGAAAGCTAGTAGAGCTTCTTAAATGAGCCGTTCAGAGCAAAAATGGTGTAAGTCAAAATTGGGTAATGAGGTTTAAAGTAAAAATTCTGTAAAATACAGCGCAAAGTAGCGATTAATATGTCCTCCTTGCTATCCACTGACTACTAATAGTTTAAATACATTGAATATTAATTGTACTTTGCGCTGTATTTTACAGAATGTTTACTTTAACCCTCATTACCCATTTTTGACTTACACCTCTTTTGCTCTGAACGGTTCAAATGTCAATTTTGAAGATAAATAATTCCATGGTATATCTTTGCTTTCAGTTATGATCTGAGGCTTAAGCAGTAAAGCGCAAAGTTCAAGGTACAACGACTCGAATAGTTTTTCATACAGAAGTGTAAACAAACCGTGTATTTCCAAGAACTGTTTGGTTCAAAAAACAATTTGAATGGTGAATTTGCAAAACGACTTAAGTCCCTAGAAGTAGTTTTGAGAAAATAAAAGAAAACTGTTTTTTGCCTCGCTGAACCATATATTGTTATAATGTAAATTTTTATATGTAAGAGATATGTAAGAAGTAGACGAACATTGACACCGATTATTTCACTTCCATCCTGTATATTCTTTGTGACAAGAGGCCAACACAATAAGAACAGAAGTTTGCCAAATTGTTAAATTTATTTTGGCAAAATAAGAAAACACGAAATAAATATTTCAATGCTTAATTATCTTCGTTCCTAAATCTATTTGGAAGAGGTTTACATCATTATTAAGGAAATATGTATTTAAAGATTTGTAGTTATTTCTACATTTAATGTGTTTCAAAATAAAGACAATAAATCTGCGTAATTAAATATTTTGTCAGCATCATTAAATCCTTACCTGAATGCAAGAAATAGACAAATAATTTTTATATTGAAGAGAAAAAAAGGTTCGTACATTTGTTGGACTCAACACTGGTCACAATATAACACAAGTAACTTTTATATATTTTCTGGCAAAAAATTGTCAGTCAATATCATTTTGTAGAAAAAAATCGGCGAAATTACAAATTTGAAGTTATTAGGTAGATATAAACATTTTATTGGTGATTGAAACCCATTTAAAATGTCAATTTACACGTATAAAATAGACATAATGGCATTGAAAAGACTTTCCTGAATTCGAAAGAATGACCAAATATGAAATATGAATAATTTATTTTGTATTATCTAGTTTTCTTAGTATGACGTCTCATCTGTTTGAATTTACTTATTGTAGTAGCTTAGAATTTTATTTGTGTTCATATTATATTGTATGTATGTATGTATGTATGTATTTATCCACACTGCAAATGGGTATATACCCGGTGGCAGTGGTAACTAATTACACTCAATAATGACAATTAATAATAAACACAACTAATAAAACAATAATTAATAATTAATAATAATAAAATAATAATAATAATAATAATAATAATAATAATAATAATAATAATAATAATAATAATAACAAGGAGTATCCTAAATTAAATGAAGCATGGTCACTTAAAATAACATTTAAAGTAAATCTAATTTGTATCTTAACCCTAAGTTCGAACTAAGACCGACGAGTGTGACAGGTTCATACCTGCACAAATACCTTTCGGCACTACATTTATTTCGCTGTCAACTCACTGCGCTGATTCTACCTGATTTCACTAACACTTCTAACCATTTCTCTGTTCAAATACTTTGCACAGCCACTTTCCTGAGACCAACACACTTCACTTACACAATAGACTTCACTGACACTACACACTTCACTGACACAACACACTTCCTCACTGATAGAATACTTCAAATAACAAGATATCAATTACACCCTTTAAGTAGTGTGTATAATATACTACCCTCTATTAGTAAAGTCCTTAATAATAATGACTTAAGAAAAATTGTACTCCTAAAATAGTAGTATTGTATAAGAAGGGAAATTCTGTTATTTTCACATTGTAATGAAACTCTTTTCAAGCAGTCACATCATACCTGGAAGTGCTTTAAATATATGTTGTTAAAGAATTAATTTTGTATCGGTATTTGATACTAAGATATTCAGTTTTTGTTTCCCCTGTAAAATTTTAAAATGGCGACTTGGGCCCTTTCTTTGAGTAACTGCTTCAACTGATATCTTATCGTAATGTCTTCATGGGACATAATAAACAACACCTTTACTTCTTTAAAAAGCCAACCACAACTGAGGTCGTTCTGCATCAATGACTGAAGTTCTAGAGAAAATCCCTTTGAACCGACTTTTAAGACGACAATAGTACATTATGCAACGAGCCTATAATGAAGGTAATTAAGAAGCGAGTATGGATATTTATGAAACGAGCGCAAGCGAGTTTCATAATATCATTTGTTAGCGAGCTTCTTAATTACCATTAAAGGCGAGTTTCATACAGCACTTTTATGCTCGACCATATTCCTAACTTGATATTATTAATTTTCTTTGTATCTGACCTTGACCAATGTCCCGTATGTTGTGAGATGTGCGCAGACGCGAAAGTATTGATTTTTTTTCGTGTCGACAGGATAAATACTTTTCTTCGTGTAGACCGAGGAACAGATGTCCACATTGACCTTGCTAGGCCATAAAAACCTACAGAGATAACACTGAAATTAAATTACTTTTTCTTCGTGTAGACGGCGCGACATCTTTTTTGTGTCGAATAGTCTTTCTTCCGGCGAAGACTCGATAGATGAACTTTTGTCATCGGCGAGACCACTCGTCAACGTTTAGGAGCTTCGACGGACAGAGCTTATTCAGAGCCGCCATAGAGTCGATACAGAAGTGCGACCAACGATTGAATTATAAGTCAGCCGGAAATACATACTCTAGGGTTTACCAAGTGAATACGACAATAAACTTATTGAAAAACGAGATGACAAATTGAATTTATTTGAATATTATTTACAATTAACGCTAATTATTATAGTAACACAACATAACCTTCTGCGACAGTATTGGATTTCCAGCCTCCGTGACTTTTCGCTAATTCTCTTTCGATTGCATATACGAGAATAATCGATACTTACGGTTTTATAACGGTAGAAAGCTGACCTGTCGTTGGCTGAACAGTTGTAACCTGAGTCGTCATTGGCTGAAAGACCTGACCTTTAATGAGTAGGTGTACTTTAATGACATGCATTAAAGGTCTGCTGTATAATTACTACATTTCGGCATGGTCGAGCATAAAATCCTTTAAAAAACTTTCAATCCGAAGGTAAATAAAGATGTGGGACCCGCTCTATAGACTCAAGGTATATAAAAGAGCCCTATCCTTGATGACTGACCGTAGGCAAAATTTGCCACTTATTTTTCTGATTCAGGTTGCATTTCGACGCTCAGTAACTTCTGAAAATTAAAATGTCGTTGGAAATACAACTATTACTCAATCTTATTAAACTGACAAGAAACATTAGGTATGTGACGTCAATGTAGCATAAAATGCGCCTAAGCCACTTATACAATAAATTCGTAAACGAGAGTTTTCTTGTTTTGTATCGGACATCTCTCCAGTAGAACATTTTATATAAAATATACTTCAGTTAGATAACATCAATCCATGTTTGCCTCGAGCTACTGTTGAGCAAAATGTCTCTGTCGTTCCGACGAGGTTTGTAAGGAAAATATTTTCACAATCCAGTTTGCCGAGATGGAATTCATGTTTGGTTGAACTTGTTGAGTGATTCAGAAATACAGATCTGCTAGATTTCAACGGCAGATGATTTTCTAATATTTAGAATGAAATGACAAATTGAATAAAGAATTAGAAGTTGAGAATTAAGAAAAAAATTTCAATAAGAATTACAAGGTTAAGCATAATAGAGCGTGTAAGTAAAAAGTATGTCAACACTTTAGGGGTGAATTCCTCTCATAGAGTGGATGTATAAATGTTATAATAGACATTGGTCCGGAAACGCTTTATCGTCTTACTACATCCCTTTTTATACAATAATACTTACATTGACGAGGTACATTATGAAATGAAAATAGCATATCAATGTTCGGTTCGGCATTGTTGATGACGTTCTGGTGGAACCTCATGTTCTTCCACCCAGGCTTAACGGAGAAAAATACGAACAGTTCTTACAGTACATCTTACCTGTTCTGTTACGCCATGTGCCGTTAGCAATACGACGAAACACGTACTTGATGTACGATGGAGCTTCTGTTCACTTCGGTGTCAATGTTCGTCTACTTCTAAATCAAAGGTTCCATGACAGACGGTTAGGTAGAGATGGACAAATACCTTTACCCCAGCGTTCTCCAGACTTAAACTTACTGAATTTTATTTGTGGCGCCATTTAAAAGAGCTTGTAAATGGAACCCGGTGCAAGACGAAGAGAGTCTTTGAGCCCGTATTTCTGCAAGACGCACTCGAATTGTGTAAGCAATCTATGCAGTAGGTTCTCGAATATAGACTGCGAATAAACCGTAAAAAAATGTCCGTTCATAGGTAGAAAAGGGAAAAGAATGCAACGAAAAGTACATTTCTTAAAAAAATTACCAATAGACAATAAAAGACCGCAAAGTGCAACAAAAAATGCAAAGTAGACTATATAGGTTCGTGTTGAAGTGAAACAAGTTCATATTGCATCCAGCATTGTCTATGATGTCTCAGAAAAAAAAAAGATGATATTTCATCAACTTCCGTGCCCTAATAATAACGCATACTATTTATTTAGATCACATCGTATCATTTTCATTCGCAATCATAAAGAAAATTATGACATATTTTATTTACAAATACGACCAGATCGACATACATACATACAAACATACATACATACATACATACATACATACATACATACATACATACATACATACATACATACATACATACATACATACATACATACATACATACAGTACGATTATTTAGTCCTGACAGTCGCCGGAGATGTGCGCGTGGGACAGGCGAGTCCATTTAGTTACGCCAAGGGGTGTTTGGGTTATTCACTCGCTTGCCTTTATCGACTGCTCGCCCTATCTCTACTCCGGAACTCTCCCCACTCCTCCTATTACTTCCCCTCTTTCGCGTCGCTGAGCTGTCAGGACTAAATAATCGGTCTGTACATAAGTGTTCTGCCCAAGGGCAGGTTTTCCACTGCAAACCCAGAATTCTCCAATCTTTCCTATTTTCTGATTTCCTCTTAGTCTCCGCATATGATCCATAGGCCTACATCTTAATGTCGTCTATCATTATTTGATATTTTCTTCTTTTCCCGTTCACCATTCCTTCCAGTGCATCCTTCAGTAGGCAGTTTCTTTTCAGCCAGTGACAATGTTAAATATTCTAAGTACACATTAGTGATGGAAGCAAAGGAATAATGTACATATTAATTTTTTATGAACGCAAATACAAAGTGATCGAAATTAAATGTAAAATTTTGGAAATATTACATAAAAATACTCTTACATTTATTGTGTGTAGTTGATGCTGAGGAAATTGGTAATGATTGATTATTTCTGAGTTTACTAATAATAATTAGGTTATGGTGTACTTAATTGATTTATACAATAGAACCAATTGTGAATCATTAACGAAAAAACAAAAGTGACAACTTGAAACCAACAATATTGCAATGATAGAAAACTCTCACTGGTTGAAATTAAACCTATTCTTTCACTCCGTTAAATTGGCACATTCGTGAAATAGTCTTCTATAATACAATGTAATAGATGGTAATTTCCTAGTAAGGATTTACAATCTTCACAACGAAATATTCCTGTAACCTACATTTCTCTTGCGAACATAATGCCTTTAATGGAGTCGACGATGGATAAATAATGAAGTTGGCAGATACCATTAACAGAATAACGAGCTATCGCGTTCCGTTCCTTCCAGTTCTGCTGCATAAACTCCAAGAAATATGAGCCACTTACAACAAATTTGTTTTGGCGCTGAACAGAATTTGCCTCCTACAACACTTTTACACATCAATCGCATTACCCAAAATAGAGTTTTCTCGTACAGAAGGCGAAGACGAGAAAGTTTTTGTCAATACCAATTTGCATTAGTTGCAGAAGAGATAAACTTCTAAACGGCTAAAGAAACACGGAGAGAAATATACAGACACGTTAAATACATATACAACATTCTTAGTATTAATGATGAAGATGAATTTTTAACCTAAAAGTAAAACGATTATAATGTAAAATACTGTAGTATAAAATAAAATAATTCAACAAGTAAACACTTTCAATTAAGAAAGATTGATGCTGAAATTGATCAAGAAGGGAAAAAGGAATTGGTTGTGTCATTAATTAAGGGCTCCGGAATAGCCTATCTCTATAATGCTAAAATAATGCTTATAAGGTGAAAGTTTTCTGAGAATCTATGTGGACTTGATAGCTGAAATTTTTACAGGTCATTTATTCAAATACTTAATACATATGTATATATATATTATATATATGAAATATTTGTGCATTTTTATTGTGAAGTAAATGTTTAGGCCTACTTTAAACGCAATTTACTCAAAAGTATTTTTTTTCAGCAGAGGTGTATACGCCCCATTTTCTAAAAAAAAAAAAACTATTATGCACAACTGCATGAACTTTTTTTACTACATAAATCAGACAGCACTGTAATGTGGATCTACTCTTGTTAAATTTTCTTAAATAGTTAATCTTTAAGGAAATAAAATGTGTCAAAATTTGTTTAAAATTTTTTTCTACTTGATATTACAATATTGTTAGAAGCCATGGAACTACTCTGCAGCACATATAAGGATTATCTTAAAGTTTATATAGATGGATCTCTAAATCCTAATAATGGGACATCAGGAGCAGGGTATTATATTCCAACATATCAAGAAAGATATTTCATACCATGTTCATCCTCCTCCAGTCTTGACACTGAATTGCTAGCTATTGATGCTACTCTTCAGTGTGTTACTCAAATTTCTGAAAAATCTATTTGCATACTTACCGACTCCAAGGGGGCTATATTTAATACAATTAAATATGTACCAAACCTATACGCATATAGCATTATTTCAATTCAGAAACAACTAAGTAAACTAAAAAACCTCCAAAAGGAAATAACATTTCAATGAATACCTAATAATTGTGGTATACCTGGAAACGAGAAAATAGATAATATTGCAAAACAGGCAACATATTTGCAACCAAGACCTCTTCAAGTGATATCTTTATCCAGTGCTTTTACTTCAGTAAAGTCTTATTTTACAAACCTATGGATCAACAATTGGCTCTCTTCTGACAAAGGAAAAATTTTAGTCTGTACAAAACAAACCAAATGGCCTAGAAATGTACAAAAACTTGCCCAGACATGTTCAAACATTTTTAACAAGAGCCAGAACAGGTCACATTGTCACTCAATTGTACCTAAACCGATTTCACATTTCTGATAATTCTACTTGTCTGTGGTGTAATAATCATGGTGAAGATCTGGAACACATTTTTCTACACTGTCCATCCATAAACCACAAAAGAAGTAAATTAAAATCATCAGTACCAGTTGCAGAAGACAGCCCTGCAGTATATATTGACTACACCCCAACTTTGGCTACTAGCAACAGGTATCCATAATAAACACCGATCAAAATACCCCTCATTTCTCGTGAAAAACAACAACTGAATAGACTACAGTGGACTATAGTGGACTTTATGTTGTCAGTGAACAGCTGGATACATTAAGAAGATTGATTGATATTACAAAATTATTGATCACTGTATTCAACAGGAATAAATACGCAAACGTCCCGTAAAAAAATCACATTTCTAAACTTCATAGTTTCTTAGATAAAGAGGCATTCATATGGCTGTTTTAACATTGGTAGAATAGGGCTTTAAATCTCCTTTTAGCATAAAATAAACGAATCTAATCTTGTGCGTATTTTGAAACACGTTTCTGGAAATAGATCAGTATAATTCGTACAATCACAAATATTAACTATTTTACTTCATTTCATCTGCTACTTCAACTAACTTTCAGTTTTGACTGAATTCATAGCTTCGTCTTTTATACGGTTGCTTTCTTGACAGTCCAGTTTTCTGTTAATTTACTTATAATTTGACTTCCATTCTCATCCGTCGTTCAGTATAGTGGCTTTGGCAAATAGTAACTCTCCCAACGTAAGGTCCTCCTTCCTTTCCTTTTTAACCTGATGACAAAGGCAAACATATCCTTCAAGACGTAATGATCTGTATATTCCACCAGCAATGGGTAAGGTTGACTCCATCCCTTCTTGGCAACATGTCGTTAAAGTATATTTATATGTTCACATAAAACGTACTTTCCCAGGAAGTTTCTCAACAGGCACGTCTTAAGTTCCTAAGCTCGACCAAACAGAAAGCTTGAATGGCTTTGCAGTGTAGAGCCTCTGGTAGAATTTCCCAAGAAATTGGCTGCATCTGAGAACACTCACTCCTACATCCCTTCAAACGTAGCACTGACATTCCACATTACAAAGCATTTGTAACATGTGTGGAATAATATGATCTTATGTATCTGCGTGAATTATACGTATTAAGTTGGAACATATTAGTCATTTAATATACGAGTACACTTGTCTAAGGCGGGCGCCAGCAGTGGTTCTATAACGATGAAAATCTGTCTTTCAGCGTGATGGATTAGTTCCAGGAACGTCCGTCTGATCAAACGAGTATTACCATTTATATTCATATAGGCATACATATAGGTCCTACCAGAAGTTTAAGGCGAGAGGATGGTATTTTTTTTAAAACTTTTTCCTATTTGGTGTAAAATATTAATTTTTGTAAGTAGAGAGCTCATAGCTGTAGCAACTCAACCAAATAAAAATATTAAAAAAATTATTTGGGGCCCAAATTTGGAAAAAATATACCCAATCCAGGATTGTACTAAAACCGATATATCTAAATCGTTTTTAAAGATAGATTCAAACAGTTTTTTGCAATGTATTTGCAAAAGCATGTTCTACAAACTGTCTGTAACAGAATTTTGATATTAGTCCCTACGTTTGTAAAATAAACAATTAAAATTTAATAACAATTTTCTGATTTCCTTTCTTGCAAACAAACGGACGTATTTTTAAAACGAGATCAATTAACAAAATTCTGTTACAGAGAAAAGTTTCCTAATAGTCTGAAGAATGTGTTTCTAAATTTCATGCATGTATCTTTAATAGTTCAGAAATTATATCCATTTTTGTCTGGCAATGTAGCAAAAAAAAAAAAAAATGAAGTTACTGGAAACCGATAAAAGCGGGCGTGTGATATAAAAATCCATAGAGTAGGAAGTTTAAAAATGACGTCTCAACATCCGATAAGAGCACAAATGTCCACAAAATGTTATGCAATGCATTCCACACATATCAAAGGTTATTTTAAAGAAATTATTATTTTTTTTTTAATTTAATTTACCGGAAACAACAATAAAAGTGGGCGAGTGATTTAAAAATCCATAACGCAGGAAGTTTAAAAATGACGTCTCAACATCCGATAAGGGCACAAATACCCACAAAATGTTATGCAATGCATTCCACACATATCAAAGGGTATTTTAAAGAAAAAAAATTTTTGAAAATTTAATTTACCGGAAACAGCAATAAAAGTGGCGAGTGATTTAAAATCCATAACGCAGGAAGTTTAAAAATGACGTCTCAACATCCGTTAAGGGCACAAATACCCACAAAATGTTATGCAATGCATTCCACACATATCAAAGGGTATTTTAAAGAAAAAAAATTGAAAATTTAATTTACCGGAAACAACAATAAAAGTGGGCGAGTGATTTAAAAATCCATAACGCAGGAAGTTTAAAAATGGCGACTCAACACCCGATAAGGGCACAAATATCCAGAAAATGTTATGCTATGCATTCCACACATATCAAAGGGTATTTTAAAGAAAAAAAATTGAAAATTTAATTTACCGGAAACAACAATAAAAGTGGGCGAGTGATTTAAAAATCCATAACGCAGGAACTTTAAAAATGGCGACTCAACACTCGATAAGGGCACAAATATCCACAAAATGTTATGCTATGCATTACACATATATCAAAGGGTATTTTAAAGAAAATAAAAATTGAAAATTTAATTTACCGGAAACAACAATAAAAGTGGGCGAGTGATTTAAAAATCCATAACGCAGGAAGTTTAAAAATGGCGACTCAACACCCGATAAGGGCACAAATATCCACAAAATATTATGGAATGCATTCCACACATATGAAAGTGTATATTAAAGAAAAAAAAATTGAAAATTTAATTTACCGGAAACAACAATAAAAGTGGGCGAGTGATTTAAAAATCCATAACGCAGGAAGTTTAAAAATGGCGACTCAACACCCGATAAGGGCACAAATATCCACAAAATGTTATGCTATGCATTCCACACATATCAAAGGGTATTTTAAAGAAAAAAAGTAATTGAAAATTTAATTTACCGGAAACAACAATAAAAGTGGGCGAGTGATTTAAAAATCCATAACGCAGGAACTTTAAAATTGGCGACTCAACACCCGATAAGGGCACAAATATCCACAAAATGTTACGCTATGCATTCCACACATATCAAAGGGTATTTTAAAGAAAATAAAAATTGAAAATTTAATTTACCGGAAACAACAATAAAAGTGGGCGAGTGATTTAAAAATCCATAACGCAGGAACTTTAAAAATGGCGACTCAACACCCGATAAGGGCACAAATATCCACAAAATGTTATGCTATGCATTACACATATATCAAAGGGTATTTTAAAGAAAATAAAAATTGAAAATTTAATTTACCGGAAACAACAATAAAAGTGGGCGAGTGATTTAAAAATCCATAACGCAGGAAGTTTAAAAATGGCGACTCAACACCCGATAAGGGCACAAATATCCACAAAATGTTATGCTATGCAATCCATACATATCACAGAGTACTTTAAAGATTTGTTGTTTGAAAATTTACTCATTTTTCACCAAAAAATATCATCCTCTCCCCTTAAAGACACCCGCCTTTCGAAAGAGATGTTGCACTTCTGTCATTCTTAAGTGAAATCCCCTGATGTTTACAAGGACCAAATGTCTGTGAAAAATTAAGTTTTTTTTTTTTTTTTTTTTTTTACTGCAAACCCAATCTCTCTATCTTTCAAACTGTGGATTACACCATGATGAGATGTGAAGATCATGGAGAACCATGTCCTGTAACGGTCTCAGGAAATTACAACTAAAATGCAGTTTTATGATACTTTTGAACGTGTTTTCTTTGAATGTGAAGAAATTTTATGCGAAAAAATGTAACATTGTAAAATTTTTTTGCAAAACGGAGAGTTACATTTGTTCGGCTTAAATTTCTGCACATTTAAATGACAATAGTTTATTATCATAATACACTGCTGTCTTAAACTGACTGAACAGTTTGGTAATTAAATCACTGGCTTTTCCACAACAAGCTATGAAATATTTCATAAGAAAGAATTTTTATCTCAAAAAGGAACTAAAAACCAGCAAAATTGCATTGAACTTTTTTGTTTGAAATATCTCAAACTTCGCAAATCAAATCTAAGTTGGCGAAATGGTAAACGAGGACTCTTGTACTACCAGAGACGTATAAAATCCGCTGACAGTAAAAAATATTGCCATTGCCTTTATTCAAAAACAGTATACAGGAATCTTTCATTGTACTAAACTCCAAACTCTATCCCCATGACCTAATGAAGTTACGAGTATAAACATACAGAATTAATAAAATTCTCTATATTATGAAATATCAGACAGGTCAAATGTGCACTTAAAATTTAAATAAAAACTTCGGTATAAATCTTAATAATCAGTTCAGGCTTTTGAGACATCGTATCAAATTGATATTCAACCAGAGCAGCTTGATAAATCGTCAGTACTGCAACAGTTGTAGAGAACAAAGACTCGTGCAACAAGTGGTAGTTTATAGTTCATGCGAAGATGAAACTAAGATAAGGCACCGGGTGTGCGAAAAGCATGTAGGCCTACTTGGGAAAGAGTCATTGTTCAAGAAACCACAAGTCCAGCGAATATGTGCCTGATTACTGGCAAGTAACCTAATTACGATACATAGGCCTACATTCTCGAATTTTGATGTGTTGTACATTACATCACATTTATTTCGCTGATAACAAGATTTTAAGAACTTTTCTCTCATTTTCAGATTTTAAGAAATGGTTACTTTTTGATGAACTTACATAGTAGCAGGGGCGGACGCAGGATTTTTTTTTCGGGGACGGATTTGAGGAGATAGTAAAAATAGAGTAATGAGAAATAAGTTTATATACTCACAATTTGATTCTGAGTCACAAACATTTACAAGTTGGCTTGAGTAGCGTAGTCGGTATAGCCTTCTGTGCTCGAAGTTGCGGGTTTACCCCAACCCAGCTCGATGGCATTTAAGTGTGTTTAAATGCGACAGGCCTCATATCAGTCGATTTACTGGCATGTCAAAGAAGCCCTGAGGGAAAAAATTCCGGCACACTGGCGACGCTGATATAACCTCGGCAATTGCGAGCGTTGTTAAATAAACCATAATTTTTTAATTTTAACATTTACAATGACTGCAATACAAAAACAATGACAGAATGACATTTACAGAAGAAGGCGACGAGGCTTCTTAGACATTTCATCCAGTACTTCATGAGCTTTTACTTCTACATTTTTATGTATATACATCAAGGCCAGTTCATTTAATCTGTCTGCTCCCATCGTGCTCCTCAAGTAAGTCTTCAAATACTGCAATGTTGAGAACGACCGTTCTGGTGTTGCTGTAGTTACAGGCAACGTGCAGAAAAGTTTCAGCGCCTTGCGAGTGCAGGGAAAAATAATTTCATTGCACCTGTTCAAAGATGATATAAAGTCAGTAGGTATTAGGTGAAGATTTTTCTGATCAAGGAAATTTCTTCTCCACATCTTCAATTCATTGAAGAAAGACTCTGGTGATGCATCAACATCACTGGGCCACTGATTTACTACAGCCTGAAGAGCAGTTTTTAAATCTTCATCTGATGCTCGCACTATGTTTTTAGGCAGAAAAGTTTATATGGACTTTAGGATTCCCTTATGATTTAAAAACCTGTCCTTGAGCTGACTAATGAAATAATCTAAGAAGAGAAGGAAAATTACAAGCCTAAAATACTCTTCGTGACTCTCTGTCTTGAAGTAAGAACGCTGTGTTTGTCTTCCTTACAGTTCATGGAATTTTACATTTTAGCAAAGAGAATTTACGTGGAAAACTCTCTAATTTCTATGTACATTCACAAATTAAAATTAATATTATTTTTGTTTCTTGTTTCGTATTTTTCTCAAAATTTCGGGAGGGGATATATCCCCTTAATCCCCCCCCCCCTTGCATCCGCCCCTGCATAGTAGCAAACATCGTCTTTAATTTGATACTTAACAGTGGAAAGGTGCTAATTGGCAAAATTTAAAAAAAATGTGATATTTCGCTAGAATGAAGCAAACTGCCAAGGGGCATTACATATCAAAAGCGCTGGGTCTACAGAAGATTATAGAGTGTTATTAAGACCACCTAAAGATGGCAGTGTGCAAAGTTACCAGGGCTGTCTCACCGTTTTTTATTTGTCGTGTTAATAGTGAAGTTATAACAAAAGGCATTATTGACTATATACCGAGGTATTTTCTACAAACAAGATCAGCGTAAGTAAATCTTTTATACAACACTAGCCGTACCCGTGCGCTCCGCTGCACCCGTTAGAAATAAATATAAAGTAATTACATAATTAAAATAGGACGTTTGATCCAGGGAACATTCGTGTTTGATAGAAGGATAAATCGTTTAATAGGCCTATGTTACTTCATTTAAATTGCATCCAAATAATTAAAATGCGATCATTTTGGTCCAGAGACACTCATTTCGTGCAATGACAATTCCTTTAACATGTTTCTTAATTTTTATTACATGCAACCATAGTTTAATGAAGATTGACATCATTTAGATTTAATGTATATATTTTATTTTCTTGTTATAGGTTTCCATTGAATTATGGTAATAACTTAATTTTAACCCTTGTTTTCTACGTATTCAGTAAATAGAGCTTGGCCCACTATGGTTCTGAACCCTTCAAATAACTTAATTTATATTATATAATATTACATATTATGTTATATTATATTATATTACATTATATTATATTATATTATATTATATTATATTGTATTATATTGTATTGTATTGTATTGTATTGTATTGTATTGTATTGTATTGTATTGTATTGTATTGTATTGTATTGTATTGTATTGTATTGTATTGTATTGTATTATATTATATTATATTATATTATATTATATTATATTATATTATATTATATTATATTATATTATATTATATTACATTATATTATATCATATCATATCAAAGTTACTGTAATAACATTATAGCATTATGTCCATCTAGAGAAACTACACTTTCCAATGGTGAAATAATAATTAATTATACAAATCGGTTAATTTAGCTTCCGATATTACTTCATACAAACACAGAAATATTCTCTGTACTCTATACGTCATAGCATTCGATTGTTGCTGTCCAAGGCCCCTTATAGACGAAGTCATTTGTTTTTTAATTCATTACACGGCCTTAGATGGCAGTTATTTTAATTTTAAAACTCATTTATCTCATTAAATATCAGTCCTATCAAAATGTTTCAAGGAATAAAACTTATCGCAAATTATGTTTAAAGAAACTTTTGTTATGTAACAGTTTTCACAAAAGCAATAATAAGCGAGATATTTCGATTTATTTAATTCAGGCCCCCTTATAACCCCCCTTTTAAATAATGTATTTTGAATGCCATATAGCCTAAAATCTAAGTTACAACGAACTTAATTTATATTCCAATTTTCATCGAAATCCGTTCAGCCATTATGGCGTGAAAAGGTAACAAACATACAGACAGACAGACAGACAGACATACAAACAAAAATTTCAAAAAAGCGATTTTCGGTTTCAGGGTAGTTAATTATATATGTTAGGACGAATTATATTTAGAAAATCGAAAATTACCAGAAAAATTTCGGCTACAGATTTATTATTAGTATAGATAATACGGAGTGGGTAATGTAGGGCTATGAATCACATAGAAGCATAAAGTATTGCCTCTAGATGACACAGCTGGTTTGTTTTAAACTTTTTAATTCCTAGTGTTAAAAATCCAGAAATTGGAGGAAATATATAATTAACATGTTTTTTTTCCTTTTCATTAAGTGTCACGAAAATACAGTGAACTAATACCTGATTAGAAAATAGATTTATTTTCTAATTGCTATGACCAAGATTATTCAACACTATCCACATTTCTGTTGGGTCTCTTTACTGTCATACCAGTACGACGACGTCAACATAAACGTATGATAATCATGATAAAAGTTGGCGATATTCAATGATAAGTAATGATGGTGATTTGCTTCCAGTCTGCAAAACCACATTAATGGAAGTATTTGCAGAAGTTAACAGATCTGTGGATAGTAAATAGATCATAGTACCTATGAAATGTTTATGGGACTTAAACACTTTTCATAAATTCTGAAGTTTGTTTGTCTCTCAGTGTGTTAGTTTTAGTAGTATCATCAAATAATTGATAAAAATTGGTGAAAAGTTTTCGTAAGTACTATCAATTCAATTTTCAAAAATATATTTTTAAAATTGTTTAAGAGCGAAAGTTATTTATTAATAAAGTATTGTTCATAAAGTTGGCACTTTGCACCTTCCTGCTGTTAATTATCAAATTATATAACATTTAGTAAGTTTTAAGTATTTAATTGTTTATTCGTTCAAAACAATATTTAGAAAATAAATTAATGAATTACAATTTCAGATTTTTTTTTTTTCGTATTTCAGAGATTATGTTCAAAAAGGAAAACAAAGAAAAATTTAACCATGTAGTCGTAAATGATACCACCAGAAAAACTTTACGCAGTATAATAAAGAATAAGACAATTTTAACATTTTATAAAATATATCGATGTCAATTCTGATGTATGGAAGTGAAACACAGTTTACGAAAGAGAGGAATGAAACAAGATTATAGACGACTGAAATGAGGTTTCTTAGAAATGTTGCTGGTTGTAAAATAAATGATAGGAAAATAAACTTAATTGAAGGAAAAGATTGAAGCATACCAATCGAGAAAATGAGAAACAACAGAGACAAATGGACAGCACATAAACAAGGTGAGCAGTCCTAGATTACTTTGTAAGATTTGACAATAAAAATTCACCTTCGAGACAAACTTAGGAAGACCTCTTTAAACATGGAACTATCAAATGTAGGCCTAATTGCTACAAGCACAAAATATATCAATTATGAATAATGATGATGATACACTAAAATACTGGAGGTATTGTTCCTGTTAGAACCTGTATGTATTTTCTTCCAGAAAAATATAACGTTGGCGATCATACTCTATCTACATTACACAGACAATGGAACCTCCCCAATAGGTCGAAACACCCTTTTAAAAATCTCTCATGATTAAATCTACAAACGAAAAGCCATCTAGAGAGTAAAAGTGTAAGGCACAAAAAGTAAATATAAAAATAAACATAATATTCCACTTTATTAGCACTTGAATAACATTTCCACTTTTTGCTAACGAAGAGAAGCCAGATATGTCACACCTTACACTGCAGCGATGGTAGATCATTAAGTCATAATGTAAGAAAGTCATTCTTTATTATGATCTGGATGGTACACTATCTGCCAATAGCAATTCAGTATGATAAAGAAGACCTACGGTCTGTCGCAGGAATCTGTGGAGTAGAAAGATAAAACAAGACCTCTGCTCAAGTGGTATGTGGGAGGGCTAGGGCCAATGACTGCTCTGAGGGGAGGCATTGCTTGAACGAAGCGACCAATCGATTGCAGGGAGGGGATAATTTTTATCTGAATTCTACTCAACCTTTTACCACGAGCATCTTACCTCTTAGCGGACTCCAGCTGATGCTGCCCGCAATACACTCCGGCACAGATAGACTCCGCCCCCATATGCGTGAAGTTCCTCTACAGCAGTGGTCGTCAGTAGAGATGGGATAAACTGTTCTTTTTAAGAAACTGTTTCGACCGTAACTGTTTCATGAACAGAGCTGTTCCAAAATAACAGTTTCATAAGAATATGTTTACAACATCAGTTCGAAGTGTTCCAACCTCTCATCTGCTTCGGGAACATTTTCAAAGCCCTTGAATCGTCTTTAAATCGGCTCTTCAGTATATTATGACGACGAAAGACATTTTTCGTAGGTTACTGTTAAGGGTACAGTAAATAACTACAATTCAAAATGAATGGATTTGAGTAAAAATAATGCATACTTATAAACCTAGGAGAGTTTAATAATGGTGACATTAGCCGATGATATTTTTCGCGGTATATTAATAATTAACACTATGTTAGAGCATCATGAACATATTCTCCTTCAATGAACAGCTAATAATGAATATCAGATTTATTAGGGAATTTGATCTGTACAATTAAATTGCACGATCCTACATAGGCTACTGTTGCACGAAGGCCGTGTGGAACATGGATAATATTATATCTGCTTTCGAGTGGAGGTCAATGAGAGCGCTACCACAGTCTAGTATATACAGTCGCGAAGCTCAATACGTAGTAAATTTGCAAACATTAGATAGTTGCTCACCATTAGGATCGCTAATATCGCCTCATTATAGGCAATGCAAAATACAACCGTCACAGTCTATTGTTTCTAGCACCCTCAGAACTCAAGCTTCGTGACTGCATATAGTACACTGTGGCGCTACACTTGGTCTTTGCAGACAGCAAAGAAGAGGAAAACTGTTCAGAAATTGAACTGTTTATCTCTTGGAACCATGTGGATAGTTGAAGTGATCACTGGAGTAGTGTAACACTCTTTGGACAGTTGGAACAGGCTATATCACTTAACTGTTTCGTATCGAAATAGTTTCAAAAAAACTGTTCCAGATTTTTTTACCCATCTCTAGTCGCCAGCACTCGCTGAAATGGGTAGAGTGCATGGAGGGTAAGGAACTCTGCTCCGTCGTGCACAGGGGATAGAGAGACAGCGTACCCGCCAGCAGCGACGATTGCACGCTAGGGCTGTGTAAGAGACGCTAGCCCGATCGTGCAGTGTTTTGATGACCGCTGCTCTACAGATTCGCGAGACGGACCATAGCTGATGAGATATCAAGATCATGGAGAACTATGTCCTGTAATGGCTACTAAAATGCAGTTTTATGATACTTTTGAACCTGTTTTCTGCGATTAAATTTCGTAATAGCTAATTCTTTGTATGTTAGATTTATTTTATAGTACTTCACAAATACAACTAGGCCTACTTTTCAAAGGTGACTCCCTCCTGATGATTTTGCAATGTTTTCTTGTTACACAATTATCCCTTTCTAAACCCTAGGTCTGCTTATACTGCCAAGTCAGAACGCCTCAGTATGCCTCAGAGATGCCTGAATGATGCATAAAGCTTTCATTATGCGGTAACAATCTAACTGGAAAATTGAAACATCATTAGCTAAGGAAGCGTATAGCTGTCCTTTGGCTTGGGATCATTACATTATATGTGCCACTTGTGATGTGTACTTACAAGGATGGTTGAATGGTTCTCCGAAATCAATTTCATTTGCTGTTATAATATTCTGAAGAGATGAAAGGGAATATGGGACACGCTGTTCATTTCGTGAAACTAAAACATCTGGATTTTCCTGAAAAGCTGAGAGCAACATTCAATATTACTGTCACCGTCCTCTACTATCAGGTCAGTTACCTCGTTGATCAGCCTAATGCACTTTGGAGGCAAATTTTTATCAATTTTACTATGCTGCCATCTAGCTACTGTAAAAAAGTCACGTTATAACCATGATGGAATTGCATGGAGTAATATAGCTTACAGCAGTACTTCCATCTAGCGGTCGTTACCAAAAAATTCGTTTTCGACAGTGGAGATCCTATTGTTGTTCACTTTTGTGTGTTGATATTTCATAACATGGGAATGGCGAATCTAATATATATCTGTGTGTGCGTGCGTGCGTGTCATCAGGGCTCATAGTCAAAGCCTTTCAGTTCCCAAATCAATTGAAAAATGGATCTTAGATTATGACTGTAAAAATAAGTCTTTCCCTATGAATGTCAACGTCAGTGATCCAGACTTCGAGAATACAATATGGAATGAGTTGCATCTCATTTTTCGAGAATAATTCAATCACTCAGTAATCTTTTGAGCGAAACCATTGGGGTCACGATTCCAAAGCTGGAACGTATTTCAAATAAAAACATACATTCTCGTTATTTCGTATTGATAGAAGAACTTTTCCCAGTATTTCCCTTTACATTGTCTTTCGATTTAGTGTGCTGATATTGATATAGTCTTGCATCCATAAGGAGACAATGAGCGGTAATTTTCACAGATACGTCTAAATAAGATATACAGGGTGATTCACGAGGATTTAGCATCCTTACGGAGCTTATTTTTCCGAAGACATTTTGAGCAAAAAAGTCATGATACAGGATGTATCTATAATCTTTTCGCTGTAAGAAAAATCCTAATGTAAACAATAGCACGTGACTGAAGTGAGGCTTCATTGGCCGCTGTTTGGCGCCATAGATTCTTAGTACATGTTCCCGCCTACTGTTGTACATTCTGTTTCATGTTAAACAATTCCCGTTACTCGTCAAGTAGGCCTAACCTCACTACTATGCATTCGTTTGCTTAGGAAATATGTACTTTATAATTACTGCAATTAAATTATTTTTAAGTATTATGTCTTCACAATGGACAATTAAGGATGCAGAAGCTATACTACAGTACCATGTGCTTACGTGAACAACTAGGAGCTCAAGTGACGCCAGCTTGTTACCAGAACAGACTATCTCGGTATTACTGTTGGTATTCATCCGCGTTCATAGTGCATAACAAAATATAAAAGTAACTTTTCTTTTACATAACGTTTTATATATGAGTGAAGTTATATGTTTCATAGTATTTAACAACTAAATTCAATTTTTTACTTTCAAATAATACAAGATTATGGTTTCCAAATACGAACTATATTTTCCTGCGTCATGTGAGTGTTTCGACTGGCAGCCAATCACGGGTATGACAGCAACGTGCTTATGTTTACATTAGGATTTTTCTTATAGCGAAAACAGTATATATGTGTCCATAAACTTGGGGGCGTATTCCTGACACCAAAACATAACAAAAAAGTTCACATGAACATGGGTCCGCAAACCTGCGTTAGGGAGTTATGAAAGGAATTTCCTATAGTGACCCCTGATAATGTAATTCATCTCAAACTTGCATTTTTCCCACTTTCTTCATTACACTTGGTCATGACATTTGTTTTGTTTGCGTGTAAACGTTTTCCACAAGGTAAGTGCCTCTCAGGGTACCTTTCTGCATAAAGTTGACGTGCTGCTACCGTTTTCCCATCTGCTAGACCATAAACGTAGTGCATACCCGCCATTTCTCTCACTGAATACATCTTGTGATGTGATGAATGTTACTGTGAATAACACAAAACAGAACAAAAGGCAATCAGACAAAACAAAACAAATGTCATAACCAACTGTAATGAAGAAAGTGGAAAAAATGCAAGTTTAGGTGAACTACATCATCAGGGGTCACTATAGGATATTCCTTTCATAACTCCCTAAGGAAGGGTTTGCGGACTCCATGTTCATATGAACATTTTGTTATGTCTTAGTGTCAGGAATACGCCCCCACATTTATGGACACATAGAGATACATCCTGCATAAAGATTTGTCCTTATCTCAATATTTTCAGAATTATACTAAATTGAAGTTGTTTGTAAAATACCATTATTCTTGAGTTTTAAGGGTAAAAGAATATATTAGAGATCAAGAATGAACTATTCAGGAGTATCATTTCTTTAATTAGCTAGTATTTTGAAGCTAAAAATGTGTTGTAAATTCCATAGTTGTTCGTATAGATTTTTTTTCGATTTTTAACTAAAAGTTACATTTTCTTACGCATTTATCACAACAATTGTTACAAATCACGCCACTCTTGTAAATTCTTTAAGACTGTACATTAGGATACATAATTAATGAACTGTTTTATTCGTATATTACAGATTTATTAATTTTCCTACAGAATAATATCTGTAATATTGGCAATTAATATTTGAGGAGAAAAATTCGTTCCGGCGCCGGGGATCGAACCCGGGTCCTTGGTTCTACGTATCAAGCGCTGACCACTGAGCTACGCCGAATTCAATCCACAGCACCGGACCGAACCCTCCTCAGGCCACAAAGGGAAACATTGAAGGAGGAGGGTTCGGTCCGGTGCTGTGGATTGAATTCGGCGTAGCTCAGTGGTCAGCGCTTGATACGTAGAACCAAGGACCCGGGTTCGATCCCGGCGCCGGAACGAATTTTTCCCTCAAATATTAATTGTTTTAATAATTTCAAATTTATATTATTATTATTATTATTATTATTATTATTATTATTATTATTATTATTATTATTACCATCTTCATCAAATGATTAACCAGAAATTAAACATTTAACTGAGTATAAAGTGTTACATTTTGCTGAAGTCATGTAATTCAGGATTATTTTCACAGTCAATCAAGATTACAGTTGAATATCAAGTGGTCTGAATCATCATATCGCCTCTTCGCATTTTTATAATAAAATATGACAACTCATTGCTTCGGTAATGATTTTCTAATGAATTCAGTCCCCATAGTTACGCAATTAAAACTCTCCTGCGCAGACATTTTAGTTCTGACCAAGAATTCCACAGCTGAAGTTTGTGAAATTTTTGTTAAGATTTCCAAGGCAAGACTTCAAAAGAAACTAGACAATTGAGATGCGAAAGGAACAAAAACTGAATAGGAAGCAGAAACGTAAAGTCAATTGGATATAAAAAATGCTTTCTTCAAATTGTACAGGTCCATCGCTATGGAGTAATGGTTAGCACGTCTGCTCATGAAACGAGCGGGCCCGGATTCAAATCCTGGTTGGAACAAGTTATCTGGTTAGGTTTTATTTCCGGGGTTTCTCTTCAACCAATTCACGAATTGAGGCAGAATTGCTGAGTAACTTTCGGCGTTGGACCACGGATTCATTTCACTATCATTAATTCACATATCATCATCAGCAAATGTGAAGTGGAATGAGAGAGAAATTGGAAGTGAATTTAAGTGAATTAGATATTTGATGTTTTTCAATGTTTTGGATTGGGAGTAGTAGCAGGGGTACTATAACTGTAGGAGTATTATCGAAATAAATATATGGATAGGGGTAATAAAATAGGAAATTTAGGAGCGAAGCGAAAAGAAAGAGATAAATATGTAAATAATCAGAGGATGGAAAAAAAAAGTGATGCAAGTGTTGTAAAATAGAGTAAACGGAAGAGTCAGCAAGTAATGTTGGAGAAAATAGCGGAAAAACAATGATTAAGAGTAGGTAGGATTTGAGGTTAGAGAAGAAAACAAATAAATAACGCAAATTATTAAGGAAGGAATGTGCAATATTTAATAGGAGTGAGAAATGGAAGGGAAACAGTCTAGGTAGGAGGGAGAGAATAGAAGAGGATAGAGGGGGAAGGACATATAGCAATTCAGTCATAACAGAACATTAGAAAGCAATCAAGAAATTTTCGGCAACGAATACATTAATAGAAAAGAGTTATATGTATAAAGGGATGGTGGATCGAAAAACAGAAATGTGAAGGTCCACCATAACTGTGAATTGTAAAGTTGAATGACAAATAAATATCAATATCAATATCAATATCATCATCATCGTTATCATCATCCATAGGCTACAACAGCCCGGGTTATGTTCACTGTGCTGTATGCTGTACTTGTACAAGGACATCATTTTATTTTTACTTCAATTTTTATTGTACCTGAGTTTTTGACTGTACTTCACTCCCACCTCTTCTACTAATGAAGTTCAACCGTCCTCCACACAGATCCAAGACCGCATATACAGTCATAGTAGCCTTACGGTCATAGTAAACAGTACGTTCCAAAAATATGCTCGCGTTTTCCAGTGACGAAAGAGCTTTCAATATTGAATCAATTTCGCACAGGTACTGTCGTCCATTTGCCTACGTTGCATCCCGGTTTCCCCCACCCGCTTCTATTCGCCTCTCCGTAAAGGCTAGTGGCTGGGCTGTCTTAGCTCTTTTCTGAGAACATTAATCTCTGTTAGCAATTGGTCGTCTACGTAATATTATACCCATACAATTGTTTAAAATAACTTAAATAAAAGAGCCTCGTTAAGTAATTAACTCTCACGTGATTTCCTCCCTTTCTACGACCCTGCGACATAATCATTTGGACGGACAGAAGATAGCATGCCTGAGTAATTTTATCTTTTCGGATCGGGCAGAAGTGAAGATTGAATTTACAGTATGTAAGGTACTCTTTTACAGAGTAGGTATAGAATTATTTCTACATGAGTTACTGATACGAAGTACGAACCTGGTAATTGGAATTACGTAGAATAGTCTATAGTGCGATAATATGCACATTATAACTGAAGCCTGTATGGAAATGAACGGCCACCATTTTCAAAAATGTGTTTAAATATCCATATTATGATTATTGTCAAATTTAACTTCATTCCCTATATTGTACGCTAATGTGCTGTAGACGGTATAATATACACTGCATAATGAATACGTCCGCATGTACAGCTCAGTTCGTGAGTAAAAACACACACATTGTTAATACTGTACTGTATTTTGATTAAAAAAACCTAATGAAAATTATCAAACTCAAACTCGCGATATTTCCTAATTTACGTAAATGGAAGAACTACTTTTCTTCCCTCCTATACATAGTAAAGTGATTTGTTTGTACTGTATATTATGCCAGTATCATCGAACTCCATTCGTGGAAGGGGGTTGCAAACGGTGTTTCCGGTTCTAAATCGTTGATTCAAAGGTATAGCCAGGTTAATATTAGAAATGTTAGTAAAAATAAAATGATGTCCCTGCACAAGAGCGCAATGCACAATAAGCCTCAGGCTGCAGTGCAAGCCTTCGGGTCCCTCCTCCGTAGAAGATAGAAAAACTGTACAGTCTCAGAAACAAAATTTAATCCAACTGAGTTTTCCAAGTTCCAGTTACAACATACTGCGCACGCTCAGTGTTTATTGAACTGCTCAGTGCTTAGTGGAACTTGGAAAATTCAGGTGACTAAATTTCGTTTCTGGGTCTGTACATTCTGTTCTTCGTGATCAAATAGAAAAACACGACAAGTAAGAAAGTTCACAGCATGTCTGGGAAGTTATTTGGTCTTTAGCATTCCATAAGCATCTGACCTACTTGCGTAAAACGTGCAAAAGAAACTCAATATTATCAAATGTTCTTTTATGCAGTAAGGAATTGAAAGACAGACTGATTATGGTTTGTGACTAATTTTAATGCTTGTCTGAAAATGTAGGTTTTTTCTTTTGAAGTTCAACATGAAGAGTAAGTATTAACCTGCATTTATCATTGCATAGTTCACAAAAGAAATTTGAGATATAAATTGCTTATTTTGGTGCTGGTAATACTCGTGTGTTCATTGTATTTAAATATGTCTCTTTTAATTCAATATCAGGCGAGATTCAAGCTGTAACTCAGTTACAACACACCAAGGACATTTTAGGAAAAGGATTTGATAATTTGAAACGTCTGATCGAGTAATATTTAGACATTTCAGGAAGACATTTTCAGTATCATTTGTGATAGATATCTGTTATAAAGTTCCAAAGTGTGCGGATGTGTTACCGTTAAATCCCGAAATCCGTCAAAACCAGTTTCAACTAGTAAAAACCACTTTAAAGAAATATACTAGGAAGCTAGATACAAGCGAGTTTTCGTAAGATACAGAATCACTGACAGGTTAGGTTTGGTTTGTTTAGGCTTTTAGCAGATCTTGCATATACGCTTAGGCTTTTGGTAGGCCTTGCATATACGCTTAGGCTTTTAGTAGGCCTTGCATATACGTTTAGGCTTTTAGTAGGTCTTGCATATACTCGTAGGCTTTTATAGGCCCTGTATATACGCTTAGGCTTTTAGTATGCCTTGCATATATGCATAGGCTTTCAGTATGCCTTGCATATAAGTTCAGGCTTTTGGTAGGCCTTGCATATACACGTAGGCTTTTAGAAGACCTTGCATAAACGCTTAGGCTTTTAGTATGCCTTGCATATATGCATAGGCTTTTAATAAGCCTTGTGTATACAAGTTTAGGCTTTTGGTAGGCCTTGCATACACGCTTAGGCTTTTAATAGGCCTTGCATATATGCTTAGGCTTTTAGTATGCCTTGCATATATGCACAGGCTTTTAATAAGCCTTGTATATACGTTTAGGCTTTTGGTAGGCCTTGCATATACGCTTAGGCTTTTAGTAGGCCTTGCATATAGGCTTAGGCTTTTAGTATGCCTTGCTTATATGCACAGGCTTTTAATAAACCTTGTATAAACGTTTAGGCTGTTAGAAGGCCTTGAATACACGCTTAGGCTTTTAGTAGGTCTTGCATATACGCGTAGGCTTTTAGTAGGCCTTGCATATATGCATAGGCTTTTAATAAGCCTTGTGTATACGTTTAGGCTTTTGGTAGGCCTTGCATACACGCTTAGGCTTTTAGTAGGCCTTGCATATAGGCTTAGGCTTTTAGTATGCCTTGCATATATGCACAAGCTTTTAATAAGCCTTGTATAAACGTTTAGGCTGTTAGAAGGCCTTGAATACACGCTTAGGCTTTTAGTAGGTCTTGCATATAGGCTTAGGCTTTTAGTATGCCTTGCATATATGCACAGGCTTTTAATAAGCCTTGTATATACGCTTAGGCTTTTAGTAGGCCTTGCATATAGGCTTAGGCTTTTAGTATGCCTTGCATATATGCACAGGCTTTTAATAAGCCTTGTATAAACGTTTAGGCTGTTAGAAGGCCTTGAATACACGCTTAGGCTTTTAGTAGGTCTTGCATATACGCGTAGGCTTTTAGTAGGCCTTGCATATATGCATAGGCTTTTAATAAGCCTTGTGTATACGTTTAGGCTTTTGGTAGGCCTTGCATACACGCTTAGGCTTTTAGTATGCCTTGCATATATGCACAAGCTTTTAATAAGCCTTGTATAAACGTTTAGGCTGTTAGAAGGCCTTGAATACACGCTTAGGCTTTTAGTAGGCCTAGCATATAGGCTTAGGCTTTTAGTATGCCTTGCATATATGCACAGGCTTTTAATAAGCCTTGTATAAACGTTTAGGCTGTTAGAAGGCCTTGAATACACGCTTAGGCTTTTAGTAGGTCTTGCATATACGCGTAGGCTTTTAGTAGGCCTTGCATATATGCATAGGCTTTTAATAAGCCTTGTGTATACGTTTAGGCTTTTGGTAGGCCTTGCATACACGCTTAGGCTTTTAGTATACCTTGCATATATGCACAAGCTTTTAATAAGCCTTGTATAAACGTTTAGGCTGTTAGAAGGCCTTGAATACACGCTTAGGCTTTTAGTAGGTCTTGCATATACGCGTAGGCTTTTAGTAGGCCTTGCATATACGCTTAGGATTTTAGTATGCCTTGCATATACGCTTAGGATTTTAGTATGCCTTGCATATACGCTTAGGATTTTAGTATGCCTTGCATATATGCATAGCCTTTTAATAAGCCTTGTATATACGTTTAGACTTTTGGTAGGCCTTGCATATACGCGTAGGCTTTTAGAAGGCCTTGCATAAACGCTTAGGCTTTTAGTATGCCTTGCATATATGCATAGGCTTTTAATAAGCCTTGTATATACGTTTAGGCTTTTAGTAGTCTTTGCATACACACTTAGGCTTTAATAGCCCTGACATATACGCTTAGGCTTTCAGTAGGCCTTGAATATATGCATAGGCTTTTCATAAGCGTTGCATATATGTTTAGGCTTTCGGTAGGCCTTGCACATACGTTTAGACTATTAGTAGGCCTTGCATATATGCATAGACTTTTAATAGGCCTTGCATATATGTTTAGGCTTTTGGTAGGCCTTGCATATAGGCTTAGGGTTTTAGTAGCCCTGGCATATACGCTTAGGCTTTTAGTAGGCCTTGCATATATACCTAAGTTTTTCATAGGCCTTGCGTATATGTTTAGGCTTTCGGTAGGCCTTGCATATACGTTTAGGCTTTTAGTAGGCCTTGCATATATGCATACACTTTTAATAGGCTTTGTATATACGTTTAGGCTTTTGGTAGGCCTTGCATATAAGTTTAGGGTTTTAATAGGCCTTGCATATACGCTTAGGCTTTTAATAGGCCTTGCATATACGCATTTTCTTCTGCATTTGTTTGTTTAAACTAGTTTTTACTACTTGAAACTGGTTTTGAAGGGATTTCGGGTTTTGACGATAAAATGTGCATTAAAGCTCTAAATTAGAAAAAAAAATATAGCTACAGTGTATCGTGATTTTACTGAGAAAATCTTTATGCATCTTTACAGCAAATCAGTTTGAATTTCACAGCTACAAGCGCATAGAAAGTGAAATTTAATGAAATATTCCTTTATCGGACAACGAGTGTAAAGACGGGAGGCATGTTGGCGTAATAATTGACGTTGCAATCCATTGTGGATCCCCTGCTGATATATACCGGGGTATTGTTACAGTTAATATGATTATAATTAACCCCTGTATCGAGAGATTTGATTGTCTGCCGATAGCTTCAGCACGTAGGAACATGTAACTGTCACTAGCAATAGTTAATCAAGTTCCGGCATACAAAGCAATATTGAGGTGTGTCTGAAAGGGGAGCTGAATGTTTTTTAAAACGAACATATAACCGATTAAACCGATAATATAAAATATGGGGCATGCGTTTAATTATATATTCTATGTGAACCTACCTTCTTTGATGTCAAACAATTTAACAAAGAAATACGATAAAAATGCGTTATAATTTGTTGCTCGTAATTATATGGTAATAATGATAATAATTAATTTCTCAACTTTAGTGTATGGAAAACCGTAATGAAACACACAAGAGATAAAAGGATTCATAAATCAAACGCGAACCTTTCAATTACTAAGCTATGAATTTGTTATGACAGATTGATGTATAGTTTCGTAGTGTTTTAGTTTTTATGCAAATAGTGGTTTTGTAAAAAAATACCGTACTGTTTGCAATTTGTCATTATCGTCTACAGAAGCATTAAATCAGAATTTTATCTTGTCCTACAATTTACATACGACATTGTTTTATCTGTACTCTTGATTCAGATTGAATAATATTATCGAAATCGAAAAAGGGAGGAGAATTGGGAGGACAAATTTAAAAGGTACGCAACACGCATCCTTGTAAGGGGTTGGGGGCTGTAAGAAACTAAATATGTGAGCTCCAAGCATGTTGGCCAATAGTCTCACTCCGGGTTACACTGCTCCACTGAAGGAGCTCTAGAAAATTTTGAAGGGGAAAACCGAAAATGGACGTAACCTCTTAGGTACCACATACGCGAGGGGGACGGAACTGTGATCAAGTGATCACGGGACGGGGCGAGGAGGAGATGGCTGGTGCTTTGCCGTTAGGATGGCAGGTGTTATCTTGCACATTGAAAGGGGCTTAGCCATTTCGCAGTGCAAGTGGAGTCGTGAAGACTCTGTCATCTGTTGTTCGATGACAACGCAAGTGAAGGCCGTCAGAAGAAGCGCCGTGAAATCTAAATCTGCAATTTGAGAGGTTCCTGTCCTTTCAAACTGCGACTAATTGAGTGACCTCGTACATTTAATAGACAATTTATAGGTTCTGAACTAGGGCATACGTCGTTTACAAGAAAAGGGGAATATATATGAGGAAGGGCATATAGGTCCGTGGCCCATTTCTTTTAGGGCTCATCCCGACATTTGTCTTACGCCTTAGGAAAACCACGGAATACCTTAGGCAGGATGAGTTGTCTCATATAAGAGACTAGCCAATTTGTCTATTAGGTAGGAGGTGATTGTTGTCATGAGCCTCGTTGAATCGTCTCAATTTAGAGACCAGCCATTTGGCTTTATGGTGACTCAATTACGAAGAGAGGGGAGAGATGTAATTATTAATTAATTTAGAGTAATTAGGGGGATTCATGGGGGATATGAGTGCAGGTCCGTGGCCCATTTCTTTTAGGGTTCATCCCGACATTTGTCTTAGCGCCTTAGGAAAACCACGGAAAAACCTTAGGCAGGATGAGAATAATATTACTTCGGAATATGTATTATATGTCTTTCTCGTGTTAAATTCTATCGTACCTGGTTAACATGTTTCGGCCTATTATAGGCCTTCTTCAGAACTGGCTGTTGCTGGTCTTGGCGCCTTTTGTTTTGTTTCCTGGAGGGTGTGTTTGTGTAGTGTAATGTGGAGTCAAAGAGTGTGCGTGTTCTGAAATTGAGTTGTGTGTTGAGAATTTCATTTGGATGTGTTTTTATGTGTCTGTATATTTCTTATTGTTCTAGTGTTTAGTTTCTGGCTTTTTGGTTGGATGTGTAGAATTTCCATGTCTGTATTGATGTTTCTGTAGGTGTGGTTAGCAATTTTTACGTGTTCTGCATATGTGGATGAGTTTTTAATTTTGTTATGGCTGTGATGTGTTCTTTGTAACGTGTTTGAAATGATCTGCCTGTCTGTCCTATGTAGAAGTTATTACAGATGTTACATTTGAGTTTGTTTACGCCTGTGTGGTTGTATTTGTTTGTTTGTGTTGTTTGTGTCTTGAGATGTTTTTGTAATTATTTGTTCTGTATGCGATGTTGTAATTTAATTTCTTGAATGATGTTCCAATCTTGTGTGTGTTTTTGTTTTCGCACTTTAGTGTGATGTATTTTTTGTATTCTTGTGTTTGTGTTCTATTCTTATGTTTTTTTTTTTGTGATTATGTTTTATCTTTCGTGTTTATGTTGTCTATTATGTTGGGGTTGTATCCGTTTTCTTGTGCTATGTATTTGAGTGTGCTTAGCTCTTCTTTGTAATCACGTTGTTTCAATGGTAGGTATGTTGAGTAGTCTGTGTACCATTGTTCGGAATGCAGCTTGTTTGTGTTGTGTTGGGTTGGATGTGGATGTGTTGTGTAGGCTATGTGTTGTTGTTGTGGGTTTTCTGTAGACTTTGAATGTTGTTTGTTATCGACTTTTGTTATTGTGATGTCTAGAAAATTTATGGATTTGTTGTTTTCAATTTCTAATGTGTAGTGTAGCTTTGGGTGTATTTTGTTTATGTGTTGATGTAAGTTTTGGTTCTGTTTTTTTTTTCCTTTGTATAGTATTAGTATATCATCTACGTATCTGTGCCAATATATGATGTTGTCTGAGTGTTTTTGTTGTCTTTGTTTAGTATGTATGTCTGTTCTATGTGGTGTAAGAATATTTCTGCTAGTATGCTGGAAATGGGTGATGTAGAATAATATTAATTTAACTTACATTTAACCAGCGTTACCAACCCTGAGGCCTGACTGGATCACAATTGGTTCCAAATTATCGTACTTTTGATTATCGTACACTACATATAAACAGGCCTATTTTGATTATTTTACGTTAACTCCCCCAAAGTAGTTTATTTAATCGATTTTTTTTAATTCTTACAAGGAAATAACTGTTAAAAAATTAAATATCAACATATAAAATGATTTGTTGTATACTTTGTTGTCTCTTTACCTTGGGAGGATCCTCAGAAGGATCAACAACAGCAGGAAGAGAAGAGCCATAACCTACATCTAGCCCTTTTACAGGTTATTAATGAGAGCAAAACCAAGCTTTAAATTTAGGAATTGTTTACCATAATAAATTTTCCACATCCTTGTTGCAGTCCTGTATATTTAATTACACAGGATGTAGATTTTTTTGGAGTCAAGTTGTCGCCTGAACTTGAAAACATAGGCGAGCGTTGTTATAGAAATATGTTTTGCGACAGTCGACTGTACTGTAGCTACGTGCAGAAACTACTTTAACAGTCTTACTAATAAAAACTCTATATACAGACGTGTAACTTTCTTATACTTATACAGTGAGTAGCTCGTTTATAAGTCGTGTGTAAATTCCTTACTAATAATCACTACATACGTCGTGTATAACAGTATAACTGTTACACAGCTACGTCATAGTTTCGTCATTTCTTCATTACGAAAGGTAATGGAATATCTGAGGTTCTCTATTGCATCCAGCAGAGTGCTCTAGTGTGCCGTGTTAAGTATCGATAGTACAACTGCCCCTGATCGATTACCACACTATATTTTGGTCAAAGAGTACAAGCTACAGCAATGTTATTCTAATTATTCTGTGCTCTTTGGTTTGTTCTTCTGTGGTTACAAGGCAGCCATCATCATAAAATGACAGTCGATACGAACAGCTGTTAGAGGGGCGGCCATTTTTTCTCTGTATACAACGCTTAAACAAGGGGTTTCGTGTATATAACTACTGCAAAGCAATTCCCATTGTATAGTTACAGCCTGTTTATACATCCATTGCTTATGCATCGTTTATTAGTGACGTTTTCTGTCTCAACTCTGCATAAGTCTCGTATAAAAACTATATACGGTTTATTAGTAAGACCTTAAGTGTATAAGCACAGTCTAGTATATACAGTCACGAAGCTTGAGTTTATGAGAGTACTAGGAATAATAGACTGTGCAGGTACTATTTCGCATTGTCTGTAATGAGACGATAGTAGCGATCCTAGTGGTTAGCAACTATCTATGGATGCATATTTACTACGTATTGAGCTTCGTGACTGTATATATTAGACTGTGGCATAAGTGAAATATACTAATAATACTGCGGAAATGTATAGGGGAGAGTCGGGTAGTATCGGACATCGGTTAATATCGGACAGTGAGTTTCTTTCATCTACCACACGATGATAGTACCTGATTGACATGGTTACGTTTCTGTGATGTCGCATAGAGAAACGTAACCATGTCATTCAGGTACTACCATATGGTGGTAGATGAAAGGAAACGCACTGTCCGATACTACCCGATGTCCGATACTACCAGACTCTTCCCTATATAAAATTTCAAATGTCGTAAATTGTAATAAATGTTTAAAATCCTCTCTTTTTGACAAGTTTCACTCTCTTTGTCGACATGATCGTACATTTTGCATACTATCCGTGGGTTGGATCGTACATGATACCAAATTATCGCATTTGTACGTTCCAGATCGTACGGTTGGCAACACTGCATCAAGAAATCACACACATAGAACCGAGCATATGACAGCGACGTTACGCGAAAAAAACAGCTGACTGTTCACTAACTGTGGCGACAGTGGAAGTGCATAATGTTACCAGCAGCCAATAACGAAACGAGCATGTTTAAATGCAGCCGAACTGCATTGCGATTGGCTGCCGGAAATACTAACAGCAATGCGATTATAGTGAACCCATACTGTTCTTGATCATGATGAGATGGATAGGTTCAACATTGAGCACCTCCTATGAACAAGTGTTCAGATCTCAGAAAGTATGTGTTATAGGACCCATGGTTATTAGACATTATTTTCTTGTTTTGATGCATACTAGCACCTCCTAAAATATTGGATACTTTTTTTTAACACCCTGTAGAATTAAAAATACAGAGAATGGAATTTATTGGAGAAACTCTATTTCAGGATCATATTGTGTATAAAAAAATCTCAAAACGTTTTATTGGAAATCGAATCTCAGTACCCTTTCATAAAAACCGTTAGCAGACTGAATACGACTAGAACAAAATTTATTATCGTATGTACCGACGCGAACCAATACTATCGGGGAACTGAACTCTAATGAAAGTAGCCTATATATACCAAAACAAACTGGAAACAACATTTTATGGAGTCCATTAGCCTACTGCTTAAAATGTTATTATTTCAAAGCGTACCGCGAAAAACATTATTTTCATTGAGTGAGGTTAGAACGAGTAAATAGCCTATATAGATAAACAGCGACTTTTGAAGCAAGAGCTACAGAATTGGCAAGAGTTACGGCAAAGACTGTGTTTATACAGTACTTTCTCGAAGCACGCTCGTTGAAAGTATATTTTCTTCATTCAATGTGGTAAGCGTGCCTTGGGGATAAAGCTCTATGAAATGCGATCGAATAGGTTGCACTGAGGTCAAGCGTGCTTTTCGCGCATCTTTTCTTTTCATAAGCGATTGATACATCTTTGAAAGACGAAAAATCGAGAGCTATTTGAATCTTAACTCGTCATATGATAAGGTATTATTTTACACTAACATTTCGTATCTGTTTACAATAGTATCACAGTCTATAGTCCCGTCGCTCTAATTTCCGGCAGCCAATCACGTTGCAGGTCGTCTTTAAACATTTAAAAGACGTTCATCATTTCCTAAGCGTATTGAATAAAGATTCGAGAAATACTGATGAAGACGTTCATCATTTCGTGCTCGGCTCGATAAATATTAATATAAAAAATAATATAAATAAATAAGTAAAATAAAATAGGAACTAAAATACTTAATATAATCGCCTGCCATTTTAGCTCTTTCGTTGGCGTTCGCAGAAAGCACACGAGGACGTTATTTGCCGCTCAATTATTTGCTGAATTACAGTGCGTTTGATTTATTATCATAGGAGCTACGACATGATAAGGTTTAACGATGTGGCAAATACATTCCTCGTCTGGTAGCTCGGCAACGAAAAAACAAAAATAGCGAACGATACTACCTACCTAGACTTTATAGAGCCTTCATTTGCTAAGACGTAAGCAAAGAGGAGGAGTCACGCCGGGAATAACAGCGTCGCCACTATAGTATATACAGTCACGAAGCTTGAATTGTTGAGGGTACTAGGAACAATTGACTGTGCCGGTACTATTTCGCATTGTCCGTGATGAGGCGATAGTAGCGATCATAGCGGTTAGCAACTACTTATGGATGCATATTCCCTACGCATTGAGCTTCGTGACTGTATATACTACACTGTAATAATATTTGAAAACAAAATGTAACAAAGACAACAATTTTTTTTCTTTTGTTTACGCGTTTCGTAACAATGTACCACTTTTATCATATTACGAAATGCATTGTTATTCATAGGTAATTCATTTTCTTGAACAATATTCAAAATATACACATAAATGAAATTAATTAGGAAGCACCCTAATTTGAAACTCAAATTTATTTTTCCCGATTACACTGCAAAGCCATAATTTAAGTCTTATAACCATAAATATAATTAATTTCACATCATTTATACTTTGAAGTAAATAGGCAGGATGAATCTAAGTAATTTTTTTATTATTAATTTAATTGACTTATTCTTTGAGATATTTCAAACAAAACAGTTCAACACATTTTTCCTCGTTTTTTCCCCTCCTTTCCCAGATGAAAATTTTCTTATATGCAACATTTCAAAGTGTGTTTTGGAAAAGCCATTGATTTAATTTCCAATATGTTCAGTCAATTTAAGAAAGCAGTGTATTATGGTAATAAATGCTTGCATTTATTTCAGTTTTATCCTTTAAATGTGCTGAAATTTGATCCGAACAAATATACCTTTTCATACAGAAAAATAATTTCAAAATGTTATATTTGTTTGGATAAAATTTCTGCACATTTAAAGGACAAAACTAAAATTCTTTCAATTCTTTATTATCATAATACACTGCTCTCTTAAATTCACTGAGCATATTGGGGATTACATCGATGGCTTTCCCAAAAGGCGCAATGAAATGTTTCGAAAGGGAAGAAAAACCGAGCAAAATTGCATTACGCTTTTTTGTTTGAATTATCTCAAAGAATAACTCCTCAAAATGAATGACATTACTTCCGATTCACTCTGTATAAGGTTGTCTATGAACCAACACAAGTGAAATTTAATTTCTAAATAAAGTAAGCAATCAAGCTGAACTATGCATTTGTGAGATGCGTGATAGATAATTCGTGCTAATACAAATGCTTCCATTGTTATGCTGCAACAATTGAGGAGGTGAGTGTGAAAGAACGGTAGCCGGTTAACTCTGTTTTTGCTTAGATAGCTGCCACTGTTATAATATCCCGAAATATCAGTTTTCTATCTCTCCATAGATGGCAGGAAAAATCTGTAAAATCTTTGGATGCGTAACGCTGTTTTTGCAGAAAGGTGCAAGATGACGTCTTTTTATAGATAGTATCCTATGCAATAACAGCGTTAGTCAGAAATTAATATAATAATAATAACAGCGTTAGTGTAGCAACGCTATACTCAATTAAGATTTGAAGAAATGCCTTTATTACAACTACCAAATTTTCCCTAAAAACTCATTGATATCAAAATACTCATACGAATTGAAAACGTATTTCTTTACTTCTTCGTTATTCATTGTACTTCCCCTGTAGTAGCCCACTGCGGTGTAGAGGAGGGAGGGTACTTTCTAGATATCTATAACATAGCATGTCTCACTGGATATGGAATCGATTTGATGCAGGGCCATTGCAGAGACATCACAGGATAATCACAAAACGACGGACAACAATCCATTGCCTAACCCTTGAATCAAACCACGGACCAGTTGAATGGGTAGCGCCTACGCCTATCTCAGTGTTACCTGGGCGGACTAATTGAAAATTTTTTTCAGATAAAAAATATCTTGTCTGTGTTTCAGGAGCGCCAGTATATATCGGAAGACATGCACACTGACGTTAAAAGATATCTGACCTACGATTTTATAATCGTGTAAGCGAACTTTCTAACCACGGGATAAGTAGAAAGATATAAAAAATTGACAGACTTTGAAATAGTTTCACTGGTTCTCAATAGGCGGCATCATTATTGGGGAGGATTAAAAAAGTGTAAATTATTTATAAATTAAGCATAAATTATTCTCATAACTGACATGTCAGCGGTTTGCAGCTAAACACAGTGTTATTTTATAATTAGCAGAGCTGGATGAAATATTTAATTCTATAATACAGGTATATTTATGTACGATTGGTCACACTGACTATTATCTTCGCCATCTATTCATAGAAGTAATGACTACAAACCGGATTTTAAAGGGAATCCCTTTTTTTATTTCAACAAGAAACATGAAATAATTAATTAAGATGTTTAAAACTATCTTCCACCGACCAAATTATGTGGTTTTGACTTCTCCCCCCCTTTTTTTTATCTTTTTTAGTCCATATTTCCTTTTCTCCCCTTTTTTAAAAACATCTCTTATTTTTGTCCTTTTTCTTTACAGAATATTGCAAAAATTTAGATAATTTTCCTATATTTTTTCTGATAGCCCTATAACTTCCTGAGCAAGCGAAAATAAATATAATTCTTCTTCTGATTCCAGAAATTGAAAAACTAATAAAGTCTGCTGATTTAGAGTTCAGGATAAAAAGAAAATTTTCACCTCTGGTTTCAGTTGATGTTGAGCGGTCATTTTCTGTTTATAAAGACATTCTGCATTCAAAAATGCAGAATTATATTGAAACATACTGAAATGTTCAATGTGATTAAATGCAACACGTTCCTTATGTTGTGAAGCGATAAATATAAGCTTGTGTATGCTATGTGTATCCTTGAATGTGCTAAAGTGTGTTTTCAATTAAAATAGCACCCTTTTGAGGGAGTAATATAATACTATCTGAAGTCCTTTTTTGACTGTATCAAATACAACACTTTCCTTATGTTGTGAGGAGATGAATGTAAGATTGTGTGTGCCATGTATATCCATGGAATGTGCTGAAGTGTGTTTTGGGGAGTAGTATAGTCCCTTTTCAAGTTTTTTTTCAGCTATAACTCACCTTTTTTTTTTTGGTCCTTTTTAATGAAAAATTTGCCCTTTAAAATCCGGTCCCTAGTAATGACTAAAGAAGGTACACTTACACCAATAAATTATCGATCACTATCGATTAGTAGGGTCAAGCATCTTTGAAAGTCAGTGTACACGTATTAGGCCCGTAACACACTTGAAGAGTTTTCGCTAGCGAGAAATGTGTTGCGAGAAAGAGGCGAAGAGCCTTCCTCCACACACTTGGCTAGTTCTCGTTATCACAGATCACACCTCGCTATGATCATCTATGCACTGCCTTCACGCAGAAACCATTTTTCTGATTATAGTAATGACTCGTTGGGGGAAATATTATAGGTTATGTATTTACGTATATTGTCGTACTTAAATAAAGCCTATAACCTGTAAGTATATTGTCGTACTTTATAAATTACGTACGAACGCTATGTTGAATCTGAGTATTCAGATGATGAGGAAATGGAGTTACATGAACATATTTTGTTAATGAAAAGAAGTAGGCCTAAAATTAAAGGAAGAAATATCTCAAAATCACATTATATCTTACGAAAATAAGGGCGAGTTTTGGACACTGGTTTCGATTTGAATGATGATACGTTTAGGCGTTATTTCAGGTTCAGTGGACCATATTTATTTATTTATTTTTTTTTGCCATTCATGATATGATAGAGAATTCTTTGCTATATTCTGATTAAAATTACGTAAACTGTTAAGACATATAGATACATTATTTCAAATGTTTAATTAATACTATTAAATCTCATCAAAATAAAATATAGCCCTATTTATTTTCAGATAATCTGATATTTGTCTCCAGATTTTTTCTTTAAGTTTCGTGTTTTTATCATTTTCATCCCGTGTATCATATTGTGACAGCGACGTGAGATTCGAACTCACGACCAGCGTCCCGCAAGAGAGAAGATCGCGCGGAGCACTTTGGAATGGCGCGCGGCTGAGAGGGGAGAGGGCCAACGCGGCGAGAGAGTGGAGAGAGTTTGCGCGCGCATCTTCTACTTGCCTAGAGAGGCCGAGAAATCCGTCGAAATGGAAGACTCGCGAATTCGAACTTTCGAGGCTACGTCGCTGTGGTTATAAATTACGGACGCGAAGGAACGACAGCAGAGTTTCCAGTTTTCAGTTGATTAGTCAGCCAGTCAGTGAGAAAGCCAGAGCAAGCAAGCCAGTCTTGTGTACCGGAGTTCGACTCGAGTGTGCGTCCGCATCTGCGTCAGCATCCGAAGGCCTGAGTTCGAGTGCAGTGGACCGCAGTTGGAGGGACCTGAGTTCGAGTGCAGTGGACCGCAGTTGGAGGGACCCGAGTTCGAGTACAGTGAACTGTCTCTGAAGGTCTGTGGTTCGAGATACTGTGAACTCGAGTGACTGAGATAGAAGAACTGTGAACTGAGAACTGGTAGTTCTGATTTGTAAATAGTGCTTTGTAAATATTAGTTAAGATTAACAGTTCATTGTTGTGCGTAATAGTCCAAGTAAATTGTCATTGTCGTCGGTGGAGTGCTATAACGAATACTGTGTTAAGTGAAAATCCAATTGTTGACGAGAGCGTTTAAGGCGAATCTCATCAAAATAATTATTGTTTTCAGAATAAATTACATTGTTGTTACTAATAAAATTCACAATATAAATAGGACTACGGGTGACATCGTACAAGTTGGATAAGTTTCTGACTGCAATTATTATTAGCCATCTTTCCTCATTTTCAAATAAAAACAATACAATTCATCGTCACCTGTGATATCTTTTTCCACATTCAATCGTCATAAAGAGTATAAATGTCAAACATCTTTGATAAATGTGTCAAAAAATTCGCTGAGCTACCGATTCCAGCGAGAAACCCACGCGGGATTTTTGCCTCGAACGAGAATCTCTTCCAGTGTGTGGACGTCCATTTGAATCCATGTTATCAATTTTTTAATTTTCTCGCAACACATTTCTCGCTGGCGAAAACTCTGCAAGTGTGTTACGGGCATTATGTATTCGAGCGTGAAAGCAATCCCTGCTACGTTGTTTATAGCTCTGCACTCAAGTTGGTGGACGTATTTTCGACAATCTCCAGCGTCTTCTTCGCATACATCTCACAGGACGCCGAGGCTTCGAATCGCTATACTTTTACAACAGGACGTCAGTTGACTGAATTACGCTTACGCCTGTGTTTGTGTTTATTTCTACGACCAAAATGCGCATTACTGCCAATGCTAGAGCAGCAGGCTCTACAATTAAATACACTGATCAATAAAATGAGAGCAGGATTAAGGGCCCATTAAGAATATGTTTGATGGTTCAGATTATAGAAGCAATAAAGTCTTAACGAGGCTTTAATCCCGGAAACAACTGTTATTTAGTAAATTTTCGCTTAATTCACGCTGTCGTAAATTCGTGAGTTGTCGCGGTACTTCATTCTTAAATCAATGAATCTCCGTTAACTGCTTTTATCGCTGCACCAAACAGGTTCTTTAAAACTAGACGGAGCGGCAGTTTTTTTCAGTGTGCCGTTACGTCAGGGACAGGGAACTCGTACTGCTATCAGAGCAGTCAGCACGAGTACACTGACGCTCAAAGATATCTGGCCTACGGTTTTATGAACGCGTAAGCCATGGGATAAGTCAGAACCAAAGATATAAACAAAGTGAACATTTTTGAAAAAGTTCCGCTGTTCTTAAAAGGTGGCATCATTATTGGGGCGGTTAAAAATGTGTCAGGGAAATGATTATGTACATTAAGCACAAAATTATTCTCATAATTGACAATATCAGCGGTTTCCAGCTAAACTAAGTGTTGTTTTGCAATCATTATTTTCTTCTAACACAAAAGAAAAAATATTATTTATTAAGGAATGTAATTGAAAGAGTATGATATTGTAAACATGAGTTTCAGCAATAAAATAAAAGGGAGAGAACATGAAAAAGTTAACAAGTTTATGAGTTATGAGGGAAACGCTCCATCATTGCACAGTGAACTGTCTTACTTACTTATTATCACTTATAAATGGCTTTTAAGAAACCCGGAGGTTCATTGCCGCCCTCACATAAGCCCGCCATCGGTCCCTATCCTGAGCAAGATTAATCCAGTCTCTATCATCATATCCTACCTCCCTCAAATCCATTTTAATATTATCCTCCCATCTACGTCTCGGTCTCCCCAAAGGTCTCTTCCCCTCCGGTCTCCCAACTAACACTCTATATGCATGTCTGGATTCGCCCATACGTGCTACATGCCCTGTGCATCTCAAACGTCTGGATTTAATGTTCCGAATTATGTCAGGTGAAGAATACAATGCGTGCAGTTCTGCGTTGTGTAACTTTCTCCATTCTCCTGTAACTTCATCCCTCTTAGCCCCAAATATTTTCCTAAGTACTTTATTCTCAAACACCCTTAATCTCTGTTCCTCTCTCAAAGTGAGAGTCCAAGTTTCACAACCATAAAGAAAAACCGGTAATATAACTGTTTTATAAATTTTAACTTTCAGATTTTTTGACAGCAGGCTGGATGATAGAAGCTTCTCAACCGAATAATAACAGGCATTTCCCATATTTATTCTGTGTTTAATTTCCTCCCGAGTATCATTTATATTTGTTACTGTTGCTCCAAGATATTTGAACTTCTCCACCTCTTCAAAAGATAAATTTCCAATTTTTATATTTCCATTTCGTACAATATTCTGGTCACGAGACATATTCATATACTTTGTATATAGTTATATATATATATATATATATATATATATTTTAAATCGTAAAAATATATTTTTTTTTTCGTATAGCAGAAGGACAGTGTTTTACGCATACCAATTTTCATTATTATAATAGCAATGGAAGAAAAAAATGTTGAATATTTCCAAAAATTTTACTGCTGTAAGCTGTACCTAACCCCTTAATGGCCAAGTAAACCAAGTGAGATATAATTAAATGAAGACAGGTGGAAGGTGCTGAAGAAAGGGCTCCAGAGATATTTCTGGCACATATTTCTTTTCACATTTCCTTCTTTGGACGTACAGAAGCTTTTGCAAGCCTGTGAGACTTTGTATAAATGTGGCTTGGACACAAATTTATGAAAGTTTGAAAATTTACACTTAACAAAGCGTTCCCTCGTAGTTAGAAATAAAACGTTCTTGGCAACAGGTATATTGATAGGAACCTCATATTCTGTCACTTTCTAAGCGACTGAAGTGATGATATACAATTTTTTATAGATGAATTTAAGAAATTTGTGACACTGGCTTCACTCCAACCCAGGGCCGGGCATGAGAGCGGCTCCATTTAGTCGGCCAGAGCTGCTCTCGCTCCGAAAGGCAAGCCAGAGCAGAACGCTCACGCAGTGGCGGACTCAAATTACAGCTACCTTCCCTGCATTAATATAACAAGAGCCACGGTTGTTCTAGTCATTCAGTCTGTGTGTACATAATAGTTTATAAGGATATTACATCAATCCATTGTACATTACAGAATTTATAACACTCTTATGAATTTAATGAAATAAACTTCGCTCTATGCACACACACACAAATCATTAGGCTTATTTACATAATCCATACGCACATACTGCAATATCCTCACTACGGTTCTACGAGACAGGTGTATGGCTTCCACTTCCCTCACTTGCTGTGGACAGAGTTCATCTGCCAATATAATTAAACATCGCTTGATGAATTCACCTTCGTTGAATGTTTTCAATTCCTTTGCAATTTCGTGGCAAATTTTGTAGCTAATTCTCATAACCGATTCACTAAGTGCATTATTGTCATCCTGTTAATATATAATATAATATAATATAATATAATATAATATAATATAATATAATATAATATAATATAATATAATATAATATAATATAATATAATATAATATAATATAATATAATATAATATATATATGATATGATATGATATAATATAATATATAATATAATATAATATAATATAATATAATATAATATAATATAATATAATGGTATGATATATGATATAATATATGATATGATACGATATAATATAATATAATATAATATAATATAATATAATATAATATAATATAATATAATATAATATAATATATGACCATAAATTAATAAAACTTAAAGAAAATGTTTCTCAGGTACATTATATTAGAGTATCTATTCGATATTTATATTGCATTATAAGTTATTATAGTACATTTAGTAATATATATATATATATATATTATATATCATAAACTGTAATATACTATACTATGATATATCATAATATTTGTATAATTTAAAATTGTATATTACTAAATGTATAATAACTTATAATGTAGCCTATTATAAATATCATATAGATACTCTAATATAATGTACCTGAGAAACATTTTCTTTAAGTTGTATTAATTTATGGTGCTCATTACCAACATATTTGTCATATTCAGTAGCATGTTGTAAAGAATAATGTCGTTGGATATTGAACTTCTTAATCAGTTGGAGTGTTTTATGCCAAATTAAACACTTTGCTAATCCACTGCTCTCTACCAAAAAGAACACCTCCTCCCATGATACATTAAAAACATTGGGAATAGCGGGACGCTTTAGTATATGAGCGGAAGCTCCGTCTTCAAAGTTCGCCAGAGTCACCACTGCACCGACACTGAATGACGTACAGTATGCTTACGTCACAGCGCTCGCAAGACCAGCTCTTTAAAGCACACAGCGCTCATTTCTCAGAATCACGTAATGTGCCCAGCCCTGCTCCAACCTGAAATTCTATAATCATCGGTTGGCCAACTGTTACTGAATACCCTGAAACTGTTTGTAAGTTATAAATTATTCAAGAATCAAGACTAAATATTTGTGTAACAGAATTCTGAACATCGCCGACAGCTCTGCTAGTTGCGACACAAAAAGTTTCGCTTGTTGTTAATACATATCTGTGTAATGGAAAAAGAAGGAAGTTTCTCCGTTGAATAAACATGTCACATTGCAAGGATGAAAAACAGTTTTGAATATCCAACATTCTGATGTAAGAAATTACTTCTTCTCTCAACATACGCCAGTGTAAATTTGAGACAGTTGCTTCCGGAATTGGGAAACTAACCGCTACTATCGTTTTCCTTTATCAGATATCTCGTATGTTCGAGTTCGCAATTCAAAAGCTCCAACTCCCTCAAGATATATAAAAGGATTGTGCGAAGGAGCGAGGCTGCCGGTCTGCGGCGAGGAAGATGGCTTGCTTTAAAGGGATTAGTGTCTAATTGGTACAAAGCCAGACGGGAAGCACTTTGAGGAGGAGACCAACAACCCATGCTTCCAGCAAAACTGCTTTCACAGAGATTTTGTGGCTCTTTGGTCTGTATAGCTATGGATGGAAGGAAATGAGACTATTAAGAAACCAGTCCGCGGGGGTAACGTCCGAATCTTCTCACATTCGCCTGAAGTTGTCGCATTAAAGCCGTCTGCAAAAGCGTTGGGATAGTCGGCGCATTTGTGCTGGACGGTTTCTCCAGAACACGATTGCAGTGTTCACTTAGAGAAAAAGGAGAAGCTATTTGGAAAGAAATCAAGTACAATGTCTTCTCGTATTCTTGGTTGTTCTTTTTCTTGGCGTAAGTTCTATTTTGAACAAAGAGTTTACCAATAAAATTGTTACGCACAGTTGAAAGATATTGAGTTTCATTTTCAGGATGGAAGTTCCAGGCATAATTAGGTTACATACGCTGCGAAGCGACCGAACAATCGGCTAGTCGAGTGATGCTATTAGATCCAATTTCCACGACAGAGACCCAGATTCGAACACTGGTGAATAATGGTGCAATTTTAGGACAGGAGCAATAATGCAGAAGTTCCTGTGGAAATTTCCATTTACCTGCCATCACTAATGACGCCAGCCAGTGGAATAAATGTAATGGCAATAAATGTATATCAGATTGGCAAAGGTAAACATAAACATTTGAAAAGGAATACAGGGATATAGAAGGAAGAAGTGACAAAAATATAATAGAAAAGACACAAAGGAAGAACTAAAGAAAGAAACACACTAAAAGACAATGGGAGATGGAAAATAAGAAGTAAATGAGATAAAAAGAAAATGAAAAGGAAAGAGAGAAAAGAAAAGAAAAAAGGAAGGAAAAATTAAAGGAAAAAAGGAAAGAAAACTAAGTAATATGAAGAAAAGCAACATTAAAATAAAGACGGAAGGAGAAAAGGGAAAATTAAGGAAAAGTAAAAGAAAGAAAATGGAATAATGGGAAGAAAAGCAAAAGAGACTAAAGGAAGGTAGAAGGAAAAATTAAAGCAAAAGAATAGGAAGAAAACGAAGTAATAGGAAGAAAAGTACAAAAATAAAGAAGAAGACTAGGAAGGGAAAATACAAGAAAGAAAATGGAATAATAGGAAGAATAACAAAAGGAAATAAAGAAGGAAGGTAAAAGGGAAAATTAAGGGAAAAGGGAAGGAAGAAAATGCAGTAATGGAAAGAAAAGCAGTGGAAAATAAAGAAGGTAAGAAGAAGGAAGAATTAAGGACAAAGAAGAGAAAGAAAGTGAAATAATAGAAAGAAAAATAGAAGGAAAAGTAAAAGAAAGTGAAGTAATAGCCAGCAAAACAAAAGAAAATAAAGAAGAGAATGAGAAGCGAATATTAAAAGAACAAAAGTGAAACGAAATGAAATAATGGAAAGAAAGACGAAAGGAAATAAACAAAAAAAAAATGCAGAATGGAAAATTAAGGTAAAATAAAAGAAAGAAAATGAAGTAATACAAAGAAAGCAACAAAAATAAATAAAAGGGTAAAGGAAAATTAAAGGTAAAGAACAGATAGAAAATGTAGTAATAGGAAGAAAAGAAAAAGAAAATACAGAGGGGCAGGTAGAAGGGAAAATTGAGGAAAAGAAAAAATGGAATAATATGAAGAAAAGCAAGAGAGAATAAAGAAAGAGAGAAGGAAGAATTAAGTGAAAAGAAGAGAAAGAAAGTGAAGTAAAAGAAAGAAAAGTAGAAGGGAAAATTAAGGAAAAATAAAAAAGTAAAATAAAGAGAAAGGAGAAGAGAAAATTGAGAGAAAAGACAAGAAAGGAAATATAGTAACAGGAAGAAATGAAAAGAGAATAAGGAGAATGACAAAATAAATAACGAGTGATAAATTTTATTGAGTAAAAATGAGAGGGGAAAAATAATTAAGAAAAGGTAAGTGTAGGATAAAGATTGAGAATAATTGGAGTTTAAAGAAAGGTATTAAAATGTAACACATAAAGGAAGAACTGAAAATAAAATACGGTAAAAAGAAGAATTAGGAAAGATATGAAAAGTAGAAGACAGAAGAGAGCAGGAGAGAGATAAATATGAAATTAACGTAAAGAAGAAAGGTAGGAAGAAGAATGTTAGTCGAAGAAAACGCAGTCGAAAAATGAAGAAGAGAAATATGAAGAGAGAAAGATCGAAAGAGAGCGAGATCTCTGTTTTTATATACCTTAATAACTGCTCAGGAAGTTCAACACAGAGAAGGTAATATGGGGATGGTACAAGGAGGAAAAATCTTTCTGAAATCAGTTCGTACAAGAGAAATCGTACAAGGTCTTCCCAACTTAAATCCGGATCCTTTGATTGGATCTTGTTCAACAGACTAATTAACTTGGTCTTTCCATGATGAGCAGTCCAGAGTGAAGCTGCTTGAAACTTCGATCGTACGAAATAAATTGTGTTGGTTCGAAATTCGGGAAAATAAACTGCTAATTAGTTAAAGTTTTCTACTCAGACGACATAATATATTTCAATGAGATTAGTCCATGAATAACTGCAAGGATGACACTGCTTCTTTGAGTTCATAGTCATGGATTTGAATCCTGTGCAGTGTATTAATGTTTCTCCGCTAATGTGAATATCTACGGTATCCTGGAGCTGGAAATTACAAAGATGTGTGGCAGCCACAGTCATGATTGGAGCCCTGAGTTTAGTTACTTTGAGTGCAAGTTAAGGCTGGTTCACAATAAACCGGAAACGAGAATCGGAACGAAAACGAAAATGGTAAAATTGTTAAAGTGTGTACATTTAAATGTGAGCATTCACAATTAACGAAAAGCTTGCCGGAGCCCGGGATCGGGAACGGAGGGTTGGCCAAGTTTCAATTTTGGCGCTCACGTTTCCGATCACAGCCCACTAGATTCATTCTATTGCCATCTAAAAGCTATTTTGTCGTCGTATATTTTGTAGCAAGAAGACCGTGACATAACCTATGCATTATTTTGTTCTGTGCTGTGCATCATGGAGCAAGTTTTATTTGATGAGATTCTAATATTGAGTGTTGAGGAAAATCCTCACGTTTACGATAAGCGGCGCGCCTCGTATAAAGATGAGAAAATGAAGGAGAATACGTGGCTTTCAATGGCTGCATCTTTGAACACCGATCGTAAGTGAATCATATTTTATTACTGTATTGGTTGTATTACACACTACATATTCATGCTTCAATTCAATAACTACTGTTGTGTTCATTTTTGTTCTATTACAAATGTTTCTTCTCTAATTATTTTACGTTATGGTAGACTTAAAATAGGTTGTAATAATAAAGATGCATGGGCATATTTATAGTACCGTTGAAATTTTGAAGTTGGTTAACCTGGTTTATGTTGGCTGCCTTGTACTCATGAGAGAACGCCGTTGGTCAATTATACACAAATAACATCAGAATGCGTAATATCGACTTTACATATCGTTATTGATATGCATATCGATATGCATAGTCATCTACGTTCTCGGTTTATTGTGAATAAAAAATTTTCATATTCACGTTCTCTGCTTCTCGTTTTCACTTTGGTTCTCGTTCCCGGTTTATTGTGAACCAGTCTTTATTTGCACATCGATCATACTAGCTTTCTTGCAAAGAAGGGATCTCACTCGTCTGCCCGCTCCGTCTGCTTATGACACTATAGGCACTATATATACTTTTCATCCAAAAAGTAAAAACCAATGCTCATTATTTTTCTTCTATTTACAGAGTTTTGAATATTTAAAGTGCACTTTTTAAAATAAACAGATATATTTTATCAAGTAGCAGCAGTACAGCATTCTGTTCGAAGATTAGTACAAGAAGACGCTATTTACAGTATAATTAATTTTTTGTAATCTGGCATTAGAGACGGTAATACATGGGCACAAAAACAACCTGAGAATATCCATTTGATCATAATAGTCTTAGCTATAGTATAATTGTTTTTAGACCTAACCTAAAAATATAATGGAGTATAATATAATATAATCTATACTAATAAATTTATAGCATGTACCTATTAACCTGTTGTATCCTATATGACACTTTGACAATTTAAGGGTTAAGAAAAACACAATAACATCTTTCAAGTGACACTTAACCTAGTATAATTATTTTTTTTTAAGTTCTTAACAGTTTTTATTTTACTGTTTCTTCATTATTAGCTCATGTAAAATAAATTGTAAACTAATTTCAAATAATGGTCCATTGGCGAATTTGAACTGCCACTGGGGGAGACCCTGGTGTACCAGCATCATGCGAAGTACTGCGTTAAGTCTGCAGCCAGGTAGTGCCACTCGAAACTGTCCAGCAGCCAGATCTTTCCTCTCGTTTTAGATCGGATTCGCACTCGCTCTTGTGAAGGTACACCAGACACACCTTCCAATGCATTTACTGGCAAGCGTCCAGTTCGAAGATCTTGCACTGACGCCGATGGCGCTGCCTGGGGTCCCTGCTCGCTGCAGATCTCGATGTCCAGCAGCGAAATTCGCCCATTAAATTACGCCGGCCAGCCGTCGTAACTCAAAGAGTTGATCTTCTTTGCCGATGGGGAGAATGACCTTGTGGATATTCTAACCATGGCTTCAAAAAGATCGGACATCCTCATTTTCGTAAGTTTTGTTCTTGTGAACTTTCTACCCGTGCTCAAGCAGGTACGCTAATAAATGAGAAAGATCTCTTCTAACGAAATAGAGTTAAAAATGATCCCAGGATGGAGGCAGCATTCCCTAAATCTGAACCGCTATTCCAATTTGACGAAGGAAATTGATACATCTAGGATCGCCGGTTTAGTAGGTGTGTACCAATTTGGGTGAGTAGATCTTTAACGTCTCTACACCACGGACCAAAGGTCTCAACTGCAAAAGCGACGAAGATGTAATTTGATGTTAAATGTTCATTTTGCGTCGTTTAGCATGAAATATTCAGCAGCAGATCCGGCACAATTGAAAGATTTTAAATGGGAAAAAATGTATCTACACATTAAAATCCCAAGTGATTTACCTTTGGAAACCAAGGAATTAATGTCAAGCCGTCATCGTTTTATGTTCATGTATCTACGTTCTCTTATTGTTATGTACAAATAAACTTGGAATATAATATGCACATTGCGATAGTTGTTTTCTTTACAGTCCGACAAGGTTAAATAAACTAGTGTGAGAAATGAAATTTTGTATCACTAAGCCTCAAGGCATTTACTCTATGTTTCATGATGCTCTTTGTCGATGGCAACCTGTAGTGGTTAAAGGAAGAAATTAAATTAAATTAATTAAGGATTAATTCAAATGATGCTTTATTGAATGACCCCTGTAATTCTAATCTTTGTTTCAAAATAGATATACATTTTGTAAGTCAATATTTTGGTGTTACATCTCATTAGTATTAATGTTAATTGTAACAAAACTAACATAATGCAATTTAAATCCTGCCCAAATTCAACCTCGCAAACTTTAAGCCCAGTAATTAATAACAGGTCCCAAATAGGAAGATTAACCAAATTTCTTGGCTTACAAATAGATATTACATTAAACTGGAAAAAAACATATTAAGTAAATTACCCCCAAAACTAAATTCAGCATGTTTCGCCATTAGATCTATGTAAAAGATAGTAAATATCAAGACCTTAAAAACAATATACTTTGCATAAACAATAAGTTTTGGAATAATATTCTGGGAAATTCCAGAGAATAACAGTATATTTCTACTAAAAAAAAGTAATTAGAATAATCGTAGTTGCCAAAACTAGGGAATCGTGCAGGATTATTTTCATAAAACTAAAAATAATTCCCATGGTTTGACAGTACAGTGGAAGCTCTTAAGTTCGACAGAAAACAAGTTCGACATCCTATAGTTCGACTGCTTACGTAGGAGAATTAGACACGCCCCTATAGGGCACTAAGAAATGGGTTTGCCATTTAAATAGGAATTGGTTCTGTGTCTTGTAGTGATACTTTTATTAAAGGAAAACAGAATATTTTATTGATTAGGACAACCATATTTAATCACTGATTTTTAATTAATGAACTCTTCTTTTTCTGTTTGAGAATTGTGCCGTTTGTGAGACGGAACTGTCGAAACCCACTGTGGTACTAGAAGCGCATACACAAGTCTCGGAGCGGGCAGGAAATACAAGTACAGTACTATATTCGTTGATGGATAACCAATAAGAATTTGTATTCATTTCACCTACCACACCCACTACCCTTATTGGACTGAACTTTCAATTCCGTTCAGTGGAACTTAAGAGAGTCCACTGTACGAGTATATTTTTCATTAATAATCTTCCTCGTACGTAATAAATACAACTAATTCAACAGTTCATAGTATAAACACTCATCAAAAAATAACTTTTACACTCCATCGGCAAGTCTATCGTGCTGTCAAAAAGGAGTGCATTATATGGAGTAAAAATTTTAACAGCCTTCCTATGGATATAATGTATCGAACTCAAAACATAAGATTATTTAGGACCAAATTAAAGAAGTATTAATTTCTCATGCTTTCTATTCTGGAGGTGAATTTATGACATTCAATAACGCTGCAAGAATATTTCTGTCTTGCATCGATACTAACCCCTTGTGTTGTGTTAGTGTATTGTAAAATTCTTCTGTATATATTTCAACTAGACTGTGACTATAATTAAGTCTTAGTAGCCTTATTAGAATTTTTTGACAAGTTCCATATTATAGCTGTGAAGCGATGTACAAATACCATGGAATATAAATAAATACAATACAATACAATACAATACAATTGAAAATGCTACGATTCACGTTGGCTGGGTTCTCCGTTATTATCTACCCAGCATTTTCCAGCCACATTGAAAGATGAGTAGTTCACTTTTACAGCCTTCTCGAATATGCACTCTGTTGAATTTCCCTCCATGTAGTCGTTCCATTACATGTCCCATCTGAGCTCGACATCCATTTGTAGCTAAGAGTTTGAGTTTTTTATGTACGGTATATAGACTGTGTGAACGGTTCAGCAAACGAGTTACATTCATTCTAATACAAGTCAGTTCCTTAAGTCAGAGCTACAAAACGTGACTGCTGACAAAGGGGCAAAAGTTAACAGTAAAGAATTATAGTCCACGAGACTCTAGGTCGAACCCCATTCAAGAAATTACCTCATTTTTATATCATGAAAACCATTAATATTGTGACAGCGACGTGAGAATCGAACTCACGACCAGCGTCCCGCAAGAAAGCAGATCGCACAGGCTCCACGGAACATTGAGTGACGTCGCGCGGTGGAGAGAAGAGAGAGGGTGTATTACGTCAACGCGACGAGTTTGCGCGCGCATCTGGTGCTGGTAGAAGAGGGCTCTGGATTTCTCTGGAGTGCCATCTCTAGAGACGCGTGGAACCTTCGAGGCTACGTCGCTGTGGTTATAAATTACGGACGCGAAGGAACGACAGCAGTTTGCAGTTTCCAGTTTTCAGTTGATTAGTCAGCCAGTCAGTGAGAAAGCCAGAGCAAGCAAGCCAGTCTTGTGTACCGGAGTTCGACTCGAGTGTGCGTCCGCATCTGCGTCAGCAAAGTTCGAGTGCAGTGGACCGCAGTTGGAGGGACCTGAGTTCAGTGCAGTGGACCAGTTGGAGGACCTGAGTTCGAAAAACTGTCTCTGAAGGTCTGTGGTTCGAGATACTGTGAACTCGAGTGACTGAGATAGAAGAACTGTGAACTGAGAACTGGTAGTTCTGATTTGTAAATAGTGCTTTGTAAATATTAGTTAAGATTAACAGTTCATTGTTGTGCGTAATAGTCCAAGTAAACTGTCATTGTCGTCGGTGGAGTGCTATAACGAATACTGTGTTGAGTGAAGAACCAATTGTTGACGAGAGCGTTTAAGGTGAATTGTAGAAAGGAATTATTGTTGTGACGAATAAATTACATTGTGTTACTAATAAAATTCACAATATGTAAACGATTTACAAAGCATATTCGCCGTCACCAAAAAATATAGCTACATCATTTCGAAAACGAGCTATAACGTCTGTGGGCATCATCTTGCTGATCATACGATATTTCAATGAAGGGTGGATTATCGTTCACTTCTGTTGAGGTATGTGGACGAGAGACGAGCAGTCGGCTTGTTCTCATTGGTTGTCGAACAAGAAATTCAATTTTAATTTTGACTATTACACTTTTACTACGTCATACTACTTTTGACCAATAAAACGGTACGAAAGGATGTGTTTCAACCAATCACGGCTGTTTATCCTACAATTTTATCACTTTCCTAGCATTTATTAATTTTTATCACTTCCCTAGCATTTGTTTCTTTTTATCACTTCCCTAGCATTTGTTTCTTTGTTTGCCATCATTTCAAACTGCAAATTCTTTACTGCACTATGAACATGTTTTGCGATCAGCATATGTTTCCCCTAGATCATATTGTAAAAGAGAGCTCATCCCTATGTTAAAATCGGCAGCACTTTGAAGAGAACCGCCAGGATCGCCACCCGTCCGCCGTAATCGAACACGAGATGGCAGTACAGTCGCTAATGCAATTCAAATAGGAATTATGACGTGACTCCTTATAAAACAATTAGATGGCAGCATAGAAAACCTGACGAAAGTTGTTACCATCAAAGCCTATAACGCCGAGCTATCTGGCTATAATCATATGATCTAGGGTTTCCCGCATAGATAGTCGACTAAATGGCGGCTCCGTTCAAACGTTTTGGTGAAGCTAATATTAGTGAAATACAATTTTAGTAAATCAATTAAGGTAAATTAGGGGGTCTGTTGGACAGTCGGGCATGTTGGACACTTTGTAATTTAACGTGTTACCTCGCCACTTGTGGGCACCACATTCTACTAGAAGTCAATGACGGAAGTAGCTAAGAGTGGGGCAGTTGTGGAACGCAATGGAAAGTATTGGTGTTGAAATTTCTCTAATATCAATTATCAAGAGATTATACCAGAAGATTCAATCTGTAGTGAAGGTAGGGAAGAAAACACAAATTCATTGTAAACGATCAAAGGCCTCTGACAAAGGATGTGACATGTCTCCTCCTTTTCAAGATATACATACAACAAATATTACAGAAAATATTAGAGATATGGGTATCCCAGTTGGTCATGGAACAATACACTCTCTTCTGTTTGCAGACGATCAGGTGTTTATTAATAGTAGTCGTGAAAATGCTAAATACACGATGAGAAAGCTATTAGAAGCCTTCGAAATAGACGGTCTTGGTGTCAATATGAATAAAACAGAATACCTTCTTGTGAGAGGTGGAGGAAGAGATATTATCCTACCTCAAGAAACAATGAAAACAACAAAACAATTTTCATATTTGGAGTCGATTATTCACGAATCAAATGTTGAATGCAGAATAAGACAAGCAAGAGAGCCATAAGAATGTTGAACAAAGTCCTGTAGAGTAGAGTTATCTCCAAACAGATAAAGAAAAAGATTCTTTTAAGTGTTGTGGAAAGTATTCTAACTTATGGAGCGGAGGGATGGACACTTGTTGAACGCTTAAATCGAAGCAGTGGAGATGGATGGGATAAGAAGAGGAGCGAGGGTGTCCAGGTTAGAGAGGGAAAGGAATGAGGATATAAGACAGATGATGGATATGGAAAAGCCGGTAACTAAAGGAACTGAGATGAGAATCCTGCAGTGATATGAACATGTAAGAAAGATGAAGGGGAAAGATGGCCGAAGATAATTCTCCAGTGGTCACCCCATGGAAGACGGAAGCATGCGCGACCAAGAACAACATGGAGAGCTGGGTGGTGTAAATGTTGAGGAACCAGCATCTGCAGGAGTAAGATTGGATGGAGTGAAGGATGGCGGAAGGGAATTCAGGGTAACTGCTGAACAGTGGAAAAGCCCTCAAAAGTAAAAGTACAAACTAATAATAATATAGTAATACTAAAAGATTGAACTAATTATCGTTTGCAAAAAAAAAAAAACATTATTTCATGAATTAATTAATGCTTATTACTATCCTACATAAAATATTAAATAGCTTTCATTTGCTCTTATTAGAAATTTACGTTGTCACAGGTATCAAAATGAATTGGTATGTGATTTTTCAGCTTTGCACGCAGGTCTATCTCTAGGACTGGTAGAAATAATAATATAATTAAACAATAATCATAGATCATATTATTATTTGAATGGCAAAGGAAGCTTTTAAAAGAAAAAGGAGCATCATCTGCGGACCTCTGGAAAAAGAACTATGAAAGAGACTAGTGAAGTGCGGCATTGTATGGTGCAAAAACGTGAACATTACGACAAAGTGAAGAGAAACGAATAGAAGCACTTGAAATGTGGAATTGGAGAAGAATAGAACGTGTGAAGTGGATGGACAGAATAAGAAATGAAGTTGTGTTGGAAAGAGTGGGTGAAGAAAGAATGTTACTGAAAATGATCAGAAAGGGAAAAAGGAATTGGTTGGATCACTGGCTGAGAAGAAACTGCCTACTGGAAGGATTGGTGAACGGGAGAGTTCGGGGCAAAAGAAGATATCAGATATAGACGACATTAAGAATATAGATCATATGAGGAGACAAAGAGGAAGACAAAAATAGAAAAGATTGGAGAATGCTGGGTTTGTAGTGAAAAACTGCCCATGGACAGAACACTTTATGTATGTATGTATGTATGTATGTATGTATGTATGTATGTATGTATGTATGTATGTATGTATGTATGTATGTATGTATTTTTTTTTGTATATCAGCATGCTCCATTACATTGGATTACTTATTTATAAAATATTACAATAATTAGTTACATAATTTATTGAGAACAAGATATTTATTTTGATTGATTTGAAATTTTATTATTAATTGTATTATTATTTTATTACCATCATTGTTAATATTATTTCTAATTTCAATTCTTTTACATTTTGCCAAATTCTATGGATTTTATAAATACTGATTTTGAGGTTGTTCTGATCAAAAGGTGAATCTTATTTTTAATCAGTGTGGCAGTTTCTGTCTGTTTCAAAGGGCACGTTATTGGAATAATCTTGAATCTGTGAAGGTACGAAAGCTGACTGTCACAATAGAAGTTACAGGTAAATTTATCTTCAATCTATTTTAATTGATGGGAAGAATGATTTCGTTATTGCGCCCTTAGTTGAAGCCATTCAAGAAATTATTATTTTATTATTATTATTATTATTAATTATTAGAATTAAATACGGTTCTCTTCTTATTTTTAGAGTTCGTTATTTCAAAATTATCTACTACTGTACAACTCTACATGTTAAAATTTTATTTTTAATGCAGTAGAACAGAATTAGTGTGAAGCCATTCAAGAAATGGACTATTTCATGCTTCGAAGGTCTCTTTCAGTTCGTTACTTAGTCTGAAGATCCATATTCTACGAGTATATCACTCACTCACTCACTCACTCACTCACTCACTCACTCACTCACTCACTCACTCACTCACTCACTCGTCTTTGTTTTACGATATCATTAGTAGTGGGTGCGTATTAACAGATGGAGGCGAAGACATCAAAGGGTCATTGCGGGTCAATATAGGGCCCAGAACTCATCTCGAGCTGCCTGTCTGAATGTGCAGGTAGATGCTAATCGTAAAATGGAGATCCGCCTGTCTCCATTATAGCCGCCGTTCGGACATAAAACGCAAGAAGTGGCATCGACTGTTGTGGGAAATGAGGACACTTTTATTGCTCTTCCTGGCCGATCTGTCTGGACAGACGGCCCCGCGCCTCAAATTTATGTCGCACGAAACACAGGAGCAGCGCCGGCGATGTGATAAGATGTGAGTTTCACAATGGTTGATTGTGCAGCTACGTTTACGGGGTACGTACTGAATTATGGCAAGCCATTTCGATAACTATCGAGATGGAAGCTGTACTAAATTATAGGAGGTCATTTCGATAACTATCGATATGAAAGCTGTACTGGACGAAGTACTTGACTTGTTGAACGAAAAAAAGGACGAAGATAAGTTATTTATTCTAGTTTTTCATTTCAAGAATGTAAGGGTTTTATCTGAAGTATATGTTTATCGCATAAATGAAATTCTCCTGAGAATTTTGTATTAGTTATATGAACAAAGATAACTACATAATATTGGCTACCATCAGGGTTGCCAGATTCTCTCGTCAGGAATGCACAACAGATGAAGATACTGCGTACCTTAACGTGACTACACATTTGAATTAATTCAATTTGTAATACAACTGATTTTATGTATTTCAACTAATTATAAAGGGCCTAAACTTTTAATTTTGTCCGTTTTTTGTAGACTGTGAAATTTACTTTGAATTACTGATGAAGATTTCTGTCAGATACTTTTCCAATTGACTGCGGGCTAAAGCAAAGAGATGCACTATCACTTTCACTTTTTAACTTCGCTCTAGAATATGCAATTAGGAAAGTCCAGGATAACAGAGAGGGTTTGGAATTGAACGAGTTACATCAGCTGCTTGTCTATGAGGATGACATGAATATGTTTGGAGAAAAACCGCAAACGATTAGGAAAAACAAGGAAATTTTACTTGAAGCAAGTAAAGCGATAGGTTTGGAAGTAAATCCCGAAAAGACAAAGTACATGATTATGTCTCGTGACTAAAAAATGTAGGAAATTAAAATATAAAAATTGAAAATTTATCCTTCGAAGAGGTAGAAAAATTCAAATATATTGGAGCGACAGTAACAAATATAAATGACACTCGGGAGGAAGTTAAACGCAGAATAAATATAGAAAATGTCTCTTATTATTCGGTTGAGAAGCTTTTGTCGTCTAGTTTGCTGTCAAAAAAATCTGAAAGTTAGAATTTATAAAACAGTTATATTACCGGTTGTTCTGTATGGTTGTGAATCTTGGACTCTCACTTAGAGAGATGAACATAGATTAAGGGTGTTCGAGAATAAGGTTCATACGAAAATATTTGAGGCTAAGAGGGATGAAGTTATAGAAGCATAGAAAAAGTTACACAAAGTAGAGCTGCACGTATTGTATTCTTCACCTGACATAATCAGGAATATTAAATCCAGACGTCTGAGATAGGTAGGACATGTAGCACGTATGGCTGAATCCAGAAACGCATATAGAGAGTTTAAAAATATGACCATGCAAAAAATGTTGTACAATACACTTTTCTGAAGTAAAGTACAAAATCTCGGAAAATGAGAAACTCCCTCTGCTCAAATTTTTCCTCGATTTTGTAAAAAGCACTTTCCAACTTCGTATCGTAATATACTATTCTCCTCTTTACACAGCAGAAATGTCATTTTTCCATATACAATATCCAAATGTGCAATATTATAACATTGGTGTCGTAAAAATTGAACTTCAATTCTTAAGAATGGCTTTAAATTGAACTCTCTTGGTCCACCAACATCACCCGATACCTTAAACTAGTTTACTAACGTAACAATTCTCTTAATTATTTCAAGTTTCTGGTTCACATTGTGCTTGATCTTTCCTTCTTCACTTCTCTCTTCCTCTGGCAAAGAAATAATTGCGAGTCAATTATTGCCTAATACGAACCAATAATATCTGGTGACGTTGAAAGAAGTTCTTGTTAAGAAAGGTATCTTGAAAGACAAGAAGTACAAATTTTCGATGGAAAGTATCCGATGTACACTATCATTAGATCAGAAGTGCAAGTAGGCACATTAATTTAATTTATTGGTCTGACCCAGTATTTTGGGTTTGCCCTGCAACACAGAATAGCTCACAATAAAATTTAAAATGAAAAATTATATAAACAGGTTTCAGACAAAATTGATTAAGACATAAGAAAAAAAATAGAAGCAAATATAATTTAAATTGAATGTTTACCATAAAGATGCTGACGAAATATCGCTACAGAAAATTTTACTATGGTGGTGACGGTGGCATCTTGAAGATCTCTCGTCAGCTTGTATTTTTCCCTCCACTTTACAAAGGCTTTCGGAATGGTGTCTCTCGCTCCGAAGAAAGACCGGTAACTGTGATTTTTTCTATGTTGTATTTCGCCGATAGGTACTGAATCGTGGGCTCGTAGATTTTCTTTTTCTCTCGTTTACTTCAGATGGTTGAGTGGCTGAGATTTCAAATCTGAATGTAGGATCAATTATTTCGGCTGTCTGTTTATTTCTTAGCTATGACATCGATCCTACGATTGCTTCCACCATCAGCAATACAATGAACTTCCTCGTGAATGTCTAGATTTTTGGATCGAAGTGCATCTGCGATCATAGAACTATGATGTTGTGACGTTTTATTCTAAGTATTTCTCCCTTTGGCCAACTCCCAAGCACATGTGGTAAAGTTTCATACTCACTGCAGTGCCTACAATGGGTTGTGCCTGTAGAGCGACCAGGGAGAGAACATACTGGTGCCACCATCGAAGTCATTTTTAGCATATCTCTCTTCTAGAAACAACTGAAGGTTTATACAGTTTCAATAGTACATTTTTTAAATTTTAGTAGATGTTTCTGGCCATATTTGGTACATTTTAAGGTTACAGTTGCATTTATATTAAAGAAGTTTCAGTATGAACTTCACAATCATAATCACAGAACGGAAGTGAGAAATTATTTTAATATAATAATGAAAGGTTCAATTTTTCGATAAGCAATTGAACCAATATCATCACTGCACATTCTGAACATTTTTAAGTTGAAAGCTTAGTGATTTTCCTGATGTTTTCACACTGATGCTGTACTGTCAGCGCAACATGCACGCAAAATATATAGGGGCCGGACCTAGGGGACAGACTGATAAATTGCATGTTGCTGACTGACCTCCTTGACGGCGACGTCACACTGATGCTACTCGTCAGCCTTAGTACTATATAAAAATTTTTGTCTGTAGACCTTTAACGCGTTTCCATGATGATTCCCTCGTCGGAGGCTTCCTGCGAGTAGTAGTGGCTGAAGGGAGCGCCCGGCAGCGGTACGGGCTCCATGTGTCCCGATTTGCCGTGGTGACGCATCAGGTAGGCAGTCCAGCACACGTACCTGCAACCAAAAAAAGAGCGATTTCAATTAAAAATTGCCGTTCCTAAATCTGTCTCTTTATTTTCGGCAACCAATCACGTTGCAGCTAACTTAAATGTGCGCGTCTTATTATTGTCTGCTGACGGTGTTATGCATTTCCAATGTTGCCAAATTTAGTAAAGAGTCAGCTGTTAATATACTGTCCTGTTCGGCAGCAAGCAGGTATAGAATGTGCAACAATGCGGTCAGCCTAAGACGTAAACAAAGAGGAGTCACGTCGGAAATAACAGCGACATGGCTACAGAAGTATTTTTTTTATTTATTTAACTATTTTAACTATTTATTTTAGTTATTTATTTTTATTTTGAAAACGGTTTTCGTAGTTATAAATCTAACTTACAACGATGGAATTTTAAGAATGATAAAAATGTTTCATAGAATTCAAAATTCCAATGTAAAGGCAAAAAACGGAGTGAGACAAGTGATCACAAGGTTTGGACTTCACACAGATTCTTCCCCAGCCCCAAATTCCCTTGGAAGTATGCACACTTCCGGACCTTTTACTTGAACTTCCTCCCCTTTCCCCTTTTGATTTGACTTGACTTAGCAGGTCTTCCTTAAAAAGGAAAATGAATTCGGAGTTCACCTGTCATGGATTTACATATATACATAGTGTTCCACCAAATGGCAGGTAGTTCACTGCAACTTCAGCATTCTCCAATCTTTCCTAATTTCTGCCTTCCTCTTAGTCTCCGCATATAATCCATGTATCTTAATGTCGTCTATCATCTGATATCTTCTTCTATTCCGAACTCTCTTCCTGTTCACCATTTCTTCCAGTGCATTCTTCAGTAGGCAGTTTCTTCTCAGCCAGTGACCCAACTAATTCCTTTTCCTCTTCCTCATCACTTTCAGCATCATTCTTTCTCCACCCACTCTTTCCAACTCAGCTTTATTTCTTATTCTGTCTGTCCATTTCACACGCTTCATTCTTTTCTATACTCACATTTAGAATGCTTCTAGTCGTTTCTCTTCACTTCTTGGTAATGTCCATGTTTCTGCCCCATAAAATGCCATACTCCTCAAAAGCACTTCACTAGTCTCTTCCTTAGTTCATTATTCCAGATGTCTTCTATTAAAAGCTTCCTTTGCCATTGCTATCCTCCTTTTGACTTCCTGGGAGCAGCTTGTGTTACTGCTTATAGTACAACTCAAGTATCTAAAGCTGTCCACTTGCTCTATTGCTTCATTTAGTATTAACACGTTTAACTTCTTTAGTTTTCTTCCAACAACCATGGTCTTCGTCTTGTTTACTTATTGAACATTAATTAAATGTTCCGTTAATTGAAAAAAATTCAAGCAAGATTTAAAAAAAAAATAGTGTTACTATGATGACACAATCTTTCTAAAGTTTCATTCATTTCCCAAAGAGTTTCTTTATCACACTGCGAAAATATTATTTACTTTCTTGAATTTTAAGTGAGAAGACACACTTGAATCAATCCAAATAAGAGGCTACCAATTTTAGTGTTCCGCATTGCTAACAAAGGACAATCTTTATATTGACAAAATATAGGATAACTACTTCCTCATCACGGTGGAGATTTCAATCCGTTCCATCTCCAATCAGATGAGACAATCTTTTCTTAGGTTTCCTGAATTCCTTTTCCATTGGGGATTATTGACTCATGATGCTTTTGGGTATTTTTATTTGGAATTTTTTTTCGGCGTTCTTTCCAGTTTCTCTGCATTTTGTTTGACTTTCATTTAACTCCTCAATATCAAGTTCTTCTCGAACATCTATAGGCTATTTCTTTGCTTTCGTATGTGGCATAACTTGCTGTAGATTTGAGGAATCTCAACTGAGCTGTCTGAATTCTCAGACTGTAACGAGACCGAAACTCTTTGGCATGTGTTGGGTTTCTGCCGAAAGACTGAGTTACTGCGGAACAACCTCCATCACAAGGAAAGGGCAATGTTTGCTGATATCCTAAGACAACAGAGATTAGTAATCCATGAAGAAGTGCATTGTATCTCGGAAGATGATTCAACAAAACTAGCAGATATCGCTGTCATTAACAGAAAACACAACACAGAAATAACACTAGATTCGACTCTTAGGTTTGAAAGAGATGCACAACAGTCAAAACTTACTGATGGTGAAAAAAAATTCTATGAACTTTGCATTCATTCCTTATTTTAGCAAGCAGTACATCATGACTAGGGACGACACTTTGTACCAGTTCGCCACGAGGTTCACTGGTACTGGTGTATAGAGTACCTGTGTTTACTAGTTGATACGAGCAGTCCAGCGACAGCACGCGACTGTTTGCTGGTATAGATCGGCGGAACGAAAATGCAACGTTTCTACAGGTTACCACTGCCATATAATAAGTATGAGCATAGCATATGTCTTGATTATTTATATATTTACAATATTACTTACACATATTTACAACATCATAGTAACAAAGGTTTGAATCCTAAACAAATCAAACGTACGTTCGTTCTCCGGCGCAGCACACACAGGTTGCCCTTTCCTGTCACAGTGCAATACCTTCGAACTCGTGGCCTCCGTGTCGTCAATACAGGCGAGCACAACCAACGTAAAACCCGTTCATGCTGGGACAAAGTGTCGTCCCTGATCATGACTAATCGTTGGTCAGTACACGGACTTCTTCTTGGATTGTTCAAACACAATAATCCTCTACGCCTTTATCCTACGTTTTGGAATCTACACTTCATGCCCTACAACTTGATATGGCTTTTACTAAAAACTATCGTTGTTTTCGGGACCTATCCTTGCCAAAAGTTGCTGGAGTGCTGCACACCCGGTATCGTTGTCGCTTCTGACATCGACAGTCTAGACGTCACATAAGCCAGACGACTTTTCAGACACTTCCGAGTCACCTCACGTCTTGCAACTCCTTGACGATTGAAACCCTTCCTTGAACTGTTTCTCTAATATACTACCAATGGTGACGTGTCTCGGATGTGTAGGTAATTGCATCTTGAGTAGTTCTGAGCGGCGGTGTATGTAGAAGGGGTCAGAGCAGAGTCTGATAGACATGTCTGCAGCCGTATGTGTTCTGGAGTTCATTTTGACGTCGCAAGATACCAGAGTCTATGACTTGACAACTTGGAAATCTTTCAGTACAAACAAATGAAACAATTTTGTTTCTCGTGTTAGCAGTTACATATCTACGTCTATGTTACGTAAGCAAATTCTTATATTTTAGTTTATATTAGATCAGGCATGTTAAAAATCAGACACTGAAAGTGCAGTGTATGTGCACGGAACGCCGGTCTGTGCAGATTGCGTCATTCACGTGTTGCTCTTATCAGTTCTTAGCGGGAGCGATGTACAAGAATCTATTCTGCTCTTCTAGTGTTGAATTAAATTGACATTTGGACATTATAAACATACTTAGCAGAAGGAAAAAACACAATTATTGTCAGTGTCTATATTTGACAATAATTGTAACACAAGAAACAATAGACTTACTCAATTACAATTCACAATGCAGTCGTTTGTAAAGAATCATTTATTTACATGATATGTATACAGTATTTGAAGAAAATATAAATATTGCAGTAATTTCGAAACAACAAAAAACGAACACAATATTTCATTTTACGTAGTAGGTACTGATTATTTCAAAGTAATAAATACTCTTTCATTGTTCCTCAAGCATTATTGGGACCATTGGTGCACAAATGTTAAAGAAAATATTTTACTCCCAATTACATGCAATAGGACATTGTGAGGCTTTTACACTGGAATCATTTCCTTGCTGTATATTAATATAAATTCACATTATTATTAATAAATTGGATAAATTTAACTTGAATTTAAATTTATATATAGTTTATTTGGAAAACGTTGAAAGCAAGTATCAGCAAGTTGGGAGCGTTACTGAATTGAGTTAAAAGAGTACTTCACAAGCTGTGATGCGAGGACATTTTCTTTATGTCAGGTTTAAAGATTTATTAACGTAAGTATATTAAGATAATATAGTAACGTGAGATGGAAAATTCGCCATTATGTATTATTTTTCCAGAAAATTTTTCCTCATTACAAATAGTTGCTTTCTTCCTTCTCTTACAACCTCAAAAGCCTCACATGTATTACTCACTATATTCTCATCACTTATCAGCTTATCAAATAAAAGTTGTAAGTCGTCTAACCATTGATGGCTGTGTTAGTACAGACTCCAAACCAAGATCATTGTCATGTTTGTCTGGCCGTGAGAGTACTAATTAAGAAATAAGAGCAGGCAAATATATTTTGAGAACTTTACTAATATGATTTAAATTCTCACATCACTATTAGGTCCACATGATATGATGAAAGCCTTTCATTTTAAAATAATTACTGTTGGTTGAGGAAAACATCATAACAGTTACGTTATATGATTCGTGATTTCTCTTCTTCGTTATATCTGTGGACTCCTCACTTTATTTTTCATAACGCATTCACAATCACTGCTCAATGAGCACCCGTACTGATCTGTGTTACTAAAACAAAAGCTGATCTGCTACTATAGGTATTGTACAGCCCTGTCGCGTTCCCCTCCAAGCCGATTCACTCCCTCCAGGTAGGGGAATAGGAACTGCACGTTGCACGGAGACCAGTGCACAATGTGCGCGACTGCACAATGTGCAGGGTTTTGACATGCCTGTATTAGATCGCTGTTATCTCGTTCGACAGGCATACGTACGCTTCACGCAACCGAACGCGCACAGAAATCCAATTCTCGTACATATGAAGAAGGCAATAAAGTAAGAAGGAAGGGGGAATGAAGAAATAGTGAAAAAACACTGAAAGAGAGGGGGAATTATATGATAATCATAGAAAAAAGACGCAGTGGAACCAGCGGTTTCGGTATAAAGAGTGAATCATACAGTTGCGTGCAAATTAATCAGAACAACGTAATTACTTAAGTATCCAAAAAACACTCAAACGGGATAAAAAAAAAAGGATCTAAGACATACCTCAGTAATCTATGTGGCCTCCCTTGTTCCTAATAACAGCTCTGAGACGATTTGGCATGGATTCCACTAATTTCCCACAAATATTCTTCATTTCTTCATCGCGAAACCATACACCAACGAGGGCAGAAATCATCTTCTCCTTTGTAGAACAATCCATTTTTTGCATTCTTCTTTTCCAAATTGACCACAAGTTCTCAATGGGGTTGATGTCGGGTGAGTTGCCTGGCCAGGGGAGTACCTGAATATTCTTCTTGTTGAAGAATTCTGTAGTTTTTCGAGACGTATGGCATGGTGCCAGGTCTTGTTGGAACACACCTCTGCCATCCGGAAATGATTTTTGCAGCTGGGGTACGATTCTGGTTTCCAATAAGTGAATATATTTGTCAGAATTCATAATTCCCTTGATAGGTATTAATGCTCCAGGCCCTTCAAGTATAAAACAACCCCAAAAACATTACTTTAGGGGGGTATTTGGGTGCTTGTTGGAGATGAGCTGCTGTTACTTTTTCGGATCCTTTCCGTACGTAAGAAACACGGTGGCCGTGGACCTCGAAATGAGACTCATCAGAAAAAAGTACATTCTTCCAGTCATTCACTGTCCAGTGTTGATGTAGGCTAATTTTGTCCACATTAAGCGTTTTTTGCACATAACAGGGGTTAGCAGTTGCTTCTTAATAGGCTTACGAGCCCTTCGTCCAGCTTCCAAAAGCCTACGCCGCACTGTTGTGACGTGGATATCCGCCCCAGTGGTAGCCATTAACTCGCGGGTTAAGTCGACAGCAGTTAGTCTAGGATTTAATTTACTTTTCCTGACAATTAAACGATCATCTGCAGGTGAAGTCTTCCTTTTCCGGCCACAGTTTTCTTTTTTCTGGGGTGTGATGGATCCAGTCTCCCTGTATCGTTTTATGATCGAATTAACAGTAACCAAACCGATGTGACATTCTGCAGCAATTTGCCTCTGTGTCATAGAAGAATGCTCTGCTAATGTTATAATTTTAGACCTTTTTCGTGGAGTTGTATCCATTTGTGAAGACGAGAGAATGTACACAAGACTGCAGTATTAAGTCTTCAACACAACTGAAATGCTTATAAGTACAAAACGACAGGCAAAATGTCACATATTATAAAAAAAATAATAACGACAGACCTTCAACAATGGAATTACACGTACTACAGATGTCAATTAAAGCGGTATGAGCAGCTGTGAGGCCAACAATGACAGAAAATGTAAAAATATGTCGTGTTCGGATTAATTTGCACGCTACTGTAAGTTACGCCATAATTTTCAAGGGTTAATCTTTCAGATATTTCAAACAAAATATTTAATACAATAATTTTGCTTGCTTTTTGCTTCCTTTTCGAGATAATAATTGTTTTACTAGTATGCTCAAGGCTCAAATGGATAAAATGTTACAGAAGTCTGAACATCTTATTTAGAAAGCAATGGCAGTGGGTTCAGTCATTTTATTCTGACGTCACTTGCTTAACAAGAGACCAGACTCTTACATTGATATGGGGTTTGCTAAAGGGGTATACTTACTTTCTTGAATTGTTATTTCTTATTTATTTTATCTCAAACCCACACTAACGGCTTATAGATGAAACGCAGTAATACCATCGTAAATGCTTGTATAATATTATATTAAAACAGAAAATTAAGAAAAAATAATAATAACTAATAATACAACATATCAACTGCATTAAAATATGTATATTTCACTCCCAATTATATTCATAATAATTCTAAATAAGAACCAATTCGTCAAAAATCTCAATATCACAATAACAACAACCGAGAACATAAACGATTCACGCAATTACAGAAATATTGTGAATCCCCTGTTGCGTTTCTTTCGGGATTCGATTGGGATCCTTGAACCCGTAATCGAAATAGCAACTGCTTGAGCGACAGCAAGCAACTATCAAATAATTTTTTTTTTTTTTTTTTTAAATTTCTCTTGCCTTGATTGCACCTTTCTCTTATTTCTCTCTCTAGCATGAGTGTTACACATTCCGGCTTCACAATTTTCCCATTGACCTCCTATGCTACTTCCCTCATGAGGTCCATACACTGTTGCTTGTTTAGGAATCTTATTTAGAAGCATACGCAAATTGTGTTCTCTCCATTTTATTTTATGTTTTGTTATTTTCCCCTCGGGACCGAACATCCAATTCTTTCCTTATGCTACAAAGCTTTATTTGTATTTAAATAGGTGTTCTCAATTCAAAACTTTCTAAACGTGCAACGTTGTTATTATTATTATTATTATTATTATTATTATTATTATCATTATTATTATTATTATTATTATTATTATTATTATTATTATTATTATTATTATTATTATTATTAAGAATTACTAATGCGTTGTACAAAAAAGGTATATAGTCTACCTTTTTAAAAAAAAAAATAACACTTTTTAACGTGTGACTAAACAATTTTATGTTTTTAACAAACGAAGTGTGAACGTGAACTTTAATTAATAAAAACTACTGTAGGGAACTCAAATTATTATTATTATTATTATTATTATTATTATTATTATTATTATTATTATTATTATTATTATTATTATTTTCATTATTATTATTATTATTATTATTATTATCATCATCATCATCATCATTATTGTGGAATCGGGTGTATGATTCGTTCCGATTTTATCTGACTTATGCCACTTTTCCCAAGCATTGCAGAATTATTCTAATTAAGAGTATCTGCAGTTTCCGGCTAAACCTAGTGGTTTTTCACAATCATTGGAAGGGGATCAAATTTGAATTTTATAATGCGGGTATATTTATGTACTACCGACGACACTGATTGTTACCTTCGCCATCTATTCAAAGAAGTAATAACTAAAGAAGTATCACTTACTTGAACAAATTATCGTGCCCTATGGATTAGTGGAGTAAGATATCTTTGAACGTGAGTGTACAAAACTGGGTTTTGAAAGTCCATTCCTCAACATATTTAATATGAAGACAAAATATATTTTAAAATATTTATCTGGTGACACTAGTTATGGGGAGTACACAATTTTCACTTCACAGTATCTTGACGCTCCGTAAAGTTGCAAACATGCCCGATCGTAGTGTGAAATGTGTCGCTCCTAAGAACTTACAGTCAGACTCCCTCTCAGCCTGAACTAACTCGGCAATTAATAATTAGGGAAGCGAGTTCGCACGGTCTTATGGCGCTTCCGGTAACAGAATGTTGCTTATGTGCCGAGATTATTATCACATCACTTACTGGAAGACTGGCTGGGATTGGGTTACGTAATTTAACGCCATCTTTAGGGGTACAGAGGAGAGAAGCTGTACAATGTTGTGGAGATACCGAGAATTGTTTTCCTTCGTTAATGTATACAAGTTATAATCCGTCTAAGATCCTACATGAGGACGATCCATGCAACAATAACAAGACAGTGAGTTGGAGATTTCTCACCCAAAGTTGGAAAAATAAAATATTAGGATTCGATATTTTCGCGGAAATGGGCCTATATGTCATCAAAATTTCCGTCAGTGAAAACAATTTAATATCGTCTGTGTGTTTACAGGGATTTATCCCAACTATTGCATGCATTATATTGATTTTAACTAAAAATAATAATAATTTATTTTTATTAATTATTTATATACAGACTTCTAATGTTTACACATCTGTCTGTGCCTAAAGTCTTTAGGGTGCTATGCATTTCGCTAGCCCGCGCTACGAGCGTGCTAAACTAGCTCCGGCTATCGACCGATTACTTGTACAGGATTCATATCATATCATATCACATATATTATATCATATCATATCATATCATATCATATCATATCATATCATATCATATCATATCATATCATATATCATATATATCATATCATAAGCCTATATCATATCATATCATATCATATCATATCATATCATATCATATCATATCATATCATATAATATCATATCATATCATATCATATCATATCATATCATATCATATCATATATGAAGAGTCCACTGCAAGAATGATGGATGTCATTTGGAATACATTTTGCAGGAGAAGCAATTGAAAGTTTGAAATGCTTAGCCCTCAAAGCTTAACTGTGATTTTCCGATTATTACTGGACAATGACTATCAGTGTTAATGCCATATAACTCTGTATGTACATTCTATATGTCTTAAGCTATGCATTGACAGTTTTGGTTCATTTTCGACAAGAAAGTGACATCCATCATTCTTGCAGTGGACTCTTCATATCATATCATATCATATCATATCATATCATATCATATCATATCATATCATATCATATCATATCATACCATACCATATCATATCATATCATATATATCATATCATATATATAATATCATATATATAATATCATATATATCATATCATATCATATCATATCATATATCATATCATATCATATCATATATCATATCATATCATATCATACCATATCATACCATATCATATCATATATATCATATCATATCATATATCATATCATATCATGTGTCATATATCATATCATATATCATATCATATCATATCATATCATATCATATCATATCATATCATATCATATCATGTGCCATATATCATATCATATCGCTAACACTGGTTTATGAATACGAGAAACGTTAGTTCGCTGATCATCCACCGGAAGCCCGCACTAAGAATGTCTATGCATATGGCCCTTAAAATCTTATTCTATTTCTCCACTCTTCTCTATGCATCCAATCCATGTCGTTCAGTCTACAGCCTCTCATCCCTGTTCTGATCTCTTGTAACCATGAATTTCGAGGTCTTCCGTTCCTTCTTCTCCCAGGTGGACACCATTCCAGCACCATTTCAGATAACCTTTCTGATATATTAAGTTAACGTAGAAACTTCTTAAACCGTTCGATAGAGCCCAAAAAAATGACACAGAAACAATGAAAAACCTTAATTCCGATTTTTGGGGTGGGGGGTGTGATATTGAGTTGTGAAAAAAATCTCCTCATATTAGGATACAGCCGTTTGCAAGCTTTCATCGATGAGTTTCTGTTTTGCAAAGAATTTGTCAGACTAACGAGGTGAAAATCTCTGTTTATGGAGTCATAAACAGGTATTAGCTAATTGCACGTTGATAGGATGCTGGCACGATGGAGTCAATCATTATCACTCAAAACACTTTAGGTAATCTAACATTAATCACATAATCACGTGTGTAGGGTAATTGCATGAGCTCGATTAACAGTGTATATGGTACACTACTTGGGGATAAAATACAAAGCAGTGTCGCATGACCGCCTGCCCATGAAGTTATTAACTCCACTACGCATATCTGAGTACCCCGATTACAGATTAGGAAAGCGAAAGACCGCTATTAAGGCTGGTTCACAATAAACCGGAAACGAGAATCGGAACGAAAACGAAAACGGTAAAATTGTTAAAATGTGTACATTTAAATGTGAGCATTCACAATTAACGAAAAGCTTGCCGGATCCCGGGATCGGGAACGGGGAGTTGGCCAAGTTTCAACTTTGGCGTTCACGTTTCCGATCACAGCCCACTAGATTCATTCTATTGCCATCTAAAAGCTATTTTGTTGTCGTATATTTTGTAGCAAGAAGATCGTGACATAACCTAGGCCTACGCATTATTTTGTTCTGTGCTGTGCATCATGGAGCAAATATTATTTAATGAGATTCTAATATTGAGTGTTGAGGAAAATCCTCACTTTTACGATAAGCGGCGCGCCTCGTATAAAGATGAGAAATGAAGGAGAATACGTGGCTTTCAATCTTTGAACACCGATTGTAAGTGAATGATATTTCATTACTGTATTGGTTGTATTACACACTACATATTCATGCTTCAATTCTATAACTACTGTTGTGTTAATTTTTGTTCTATTGCAAATGTTTCTTCTCTAATTATTTTACGTTATGGTAGACTTAAAATAGGTTGTAATAATAAATATGCATGGGCATATTTATAGTACCGTTGAAATTTTGAAGTTGGTTAATCTGTGTTTATGTTGGCTGCCTTGTACTCATGAGAGAACGTCATTGGTCAATTATACACAGATAACATCACAATGCGTAATATCGACTTTACATATCGTTATTGACATGCATATCGATATGCATAGCCGTCTACGTTCTGGGTTTATTGTGAATAAAAAATGTTCATATTCACGTTCTCTGCTTCTCGTTTTCATTCTGGTTCTCGTTCTCGGTTTATTGTGAACCAGCTTTTAGAATGAAGATCGAGAGTATCAGCCCGGAAAATCTTATGTTTGTAGAGGACAGACAAAAATACAGAGTGATCAGGGTGTGAACCCCCTCACAAAATATAATTCTTTTAATACGAGTATATGTACTTTATAAAGTATAAAGTGAGCAAAGAAAATAATAAAATAATAAATATTATTACTACCGGCAAGCTGACAACAATCAGTAACTTACGAATTACATATCTTCTCTTAAGCCTGCTCATAAATATCTATCTATATATAATTTGAACTGGTAATGGAATTTACGGGTAAACGGGTGAACGGATTTTAATAAATGACCCGTCATTTTCAAGCTTGGAACCCAAAATTTTTCAGAAAAATAGTAGTTTTCAGTGAAATTTCAGTTTTCCTACATCATTTTCCTATTTTCCAAAATCCATCTGTCGTCAGTTTTCAGAAATAACGACTTTTATAGAATAAAACAAAACACAAACACACTACAATAAACAATATCACACGAAGGCTACGACATATATAGAGTTCAGATGGCTCAGATTCTCTGACATCATAATACCAATATGTCGATCTTCATTTGTGTAACTCTTTCAGAATGTTTCTGTAATATTGGTTATTAAAAACTTCAAGATTTACTAAAAAAATTACAGGTCAGATTCACTAGTGTGTAATTTTCTGAGTACAGCTGTCTGTGTATTGGATATTAAAAACTACAAAACTTAAGAATGTTTGATAACATTATTACCATTAAAAATGAAATATTATTATAGTGAATACCATGATGTGAGTATTTGTAAATTATTATACAGATTGACGCTTTATTGATGCAATGAAAGTGAAAGCTTTTGGGGTTATATAAGTAGGCGTAGAGACTATCTGAAGTTAGATCTTCATTTCTATAATATTTACTGAGTGACGGCTATATAGTAGTCTATACAAAATTTAAGTAAGATAATATTGTTATTAAAATGAAATATTTTTATAGTTATTAATCAAGTGGTATAGGTATTTTCCATATATTTAATGAAACTCAGAACTGAAGATGTATAGGTTCAATAAAAAATATTTAGCATAAAGAAAACCATTCAGAGGGATATGTTTCATTATTATGGAATCAAATAACTTCCAAAATGTCTGGTATTCTTCAAAGGAAATAATTTTGAAAAATTTTAATTTGAACTTCTAATGAACTTAGTTTGCAGCATTTGATGCACAAGCCACTAGAAATTATTATTATGATCAAGATGCAAGACAAGCAACTCAGTGCGACCAAGCGTTGAGCCGTATCGAATGAGGATAACCATTTTATGTATGGTATTCTTTATCTAGGATTCTATCCCCCACCCCCATCAGAAATCTTAATTTGCACCCTGAGTGTGATTTATACAGAACTAACACATTTCTTTCTTTCTTTCTTTCTTTCATTCTTTCTTTCTTTCTTTCTTTCTTCATTTTTCTCTCTTTCTTTCTTTCTTTTCTTTTCTTTATTTCTTTCTTTCTTTTTCTTTCTTTCTTTATTTCTTTCCCTTTCTTTGTTTCTTTATTTCTCTTTCTTTCTCTCTTTTTCTTTCTTTCTTTTCTTTCTTTCTCTTTCTTTCTTTCTTTATTTCTTTCTCTCTCTTTCTTTCTTTTTCTTTTCTTTGTTTCTTTTTCTCTCTTTTCTTTCTTTCTTTATTTCTTTCCCTCTCTTTCTTCTTTTCTTTCTTTCTTTCTTTCTTTATTTCTCTTTCTTTCTTTCTTTCTCTCTTTATTTCTTTCTCTCTCTTCTTTCTTTCTCTCTTTCTTTCTTTCTTTTTCTTTTTTTTTCTTTCTTTCTTTCTTTCTTTCTTTCTTTCTTTCTTTCTTCTTTCTTTCTTTCTTTCTTTCTTTCTTTCTTTCTTTCTTTGTTTCTTTATTTCTTTCTCTTTCTTTCTTTCTTTCCCTTTCTTTGTTTCTTTATTTCTCTCTCTCTTTCTTTCTTTCTTTATTTCTTTCTCTCTTTATTTCTTTCTCTCTCTTTCTTTCTTTCTCTTTCTTTGTTTCTTTATTTCTCTCTCTTTCTTTCTTTCTCTTTCTCTTTTTTCTTTCTCTCTCTCTCTTTCTCTCTCTCTTTCTTTCTTTCTCTTTCTTTGTTTCTTTCTCTCTCTCTCTTTCTTTCTTTCTTTCCCTTTTATTTCTTTCTCTCTCTCTCTTTCTTTCTTTCTCTTTCTTTGTTTCTTTATTTCTCTTTCTTTCTTTCTTTCTCTCTTTATTTCTTTCTCTCTCTCTTTCTTTCTTTCTTTCTTTCTTTCTTTCTTTTTCTTTTTTCTTTCTTTCTTTCTTTCTTTCTTTCTTTCTTTCTTTCAAAACGAATTATGCTAGCCACAATTTGTTATACCTCAAATGTAGAGTATCTTTGGAAGATTACTAACCTCTACAGAAATTGATCAAAATTATTTATTTATTCGGCAGTTTTTTACGTCAAATTAAGCAGGAGTTTTGATTCCTCGTCACGAGATGCGCAGATGTTTATTCTTTATTTCTTATTGTTGGCAGCTGTTTTCCACATTTTGTTTCAGACACTCAAAACGCAGTACACATTAAATCAACGGGTCTTCCTTGTGAAGCAATACTGGATTACGAATTCAATTACAGCTACTCAAAGGGCATACCAGAGAAACACCAACACTGGAACTGGTAAACAAATTGGAAACAACTGTATCTCTAAAACAATAATAATAATTTTGATGACAATAAACATACAGAATCTATACTAATAATAAATCTGTAGCCGAAATTTTTCTGGTAATTTTCGATTTTCCAAAAATAATTGATCCTAACATATATAATTAACCACCCTGAAACCGAAAATCGCTTTTTTGAAATTTTTGTTTGTATGTCTGTCTGTATGTTTGTTACCTTTTCACGCGATAATGGCTGAACGGATTTCGATGAAAATTGGAATATAAATTAAGTTCGTTGTAACTTAGATTTTAGGCTATATGACATTCAAAATACATTATTTAAAACTGGGGTTATAAGGGAGCCTGAATTAAATAAATCGAAATATCTCGCTTATTATTGATTTTTGTGAAAAATGTTACATAACAAAGGTTTCTTTAAAAATAATTTGCGATAAGTTTTATTCCTTGGAAAATTTTGATAGGATGGATATTTAATGAGATAAATGAGTTTTAAAATTAAAATAACTGCCATCTAAGGCGGTGTATTGAAATAAAAAACAAATGACTTCGTCTATAAGGGGCCTTGGACACAACAATCGAAAGCTATGAAAGATAGCCTACAGACAATGTTTCTGTGTTTTATGAAGTAATATCAGAAGCTAAATTAACCGATTTGTATAATTAATTATTATTTCATCATTGGAAAGTGTAGTTTCTCTGGATTGACATAATGCCATAATGTTATTACAGTAACTTGTGAGTGAATTGAGGACAGGTAAGATTAAAATAGCTTCTTATGCACAGAAAACTTGATAGGTTATTCTGTATATTCATTTCCTGTATTTCTGAAAATAATGTTTATGAACATATTCATTTTTATCTCAGAGAATTAACGAACAACTAGAGTGTATTGATTTAGTATGCAGTAATAGTACGTTAGCTTAGCAATCCATTGTTTTATAATTCAAATTTTAACTATGCTCAATTGAATCGTGTTAAAATACATAAAATATATATATGCAATAAATGCAATGCAAAACAATTGGGTAATGAGCCAAGCAGATTATGTTGCGCTGTTGTAAAAGCTGTTCCTCCTGAGATTCAAGAGCTCCCACAACAAATTAAAAACTTTCTAATTCGAGTACATCCGTTATCAACACACTTTTACATAATATAATATAATATAATATAATATAATATAATATAATATAATATAATATAATATAATATAATATAATATAATATAATATAATATAAACATAATAATAAATCTGTAGCCAAAATTTTTCTGTTAATTTTCGCTTTTCCAAAAATAATTGATAATAACAATTAAGAAATATGTTATGTCATTGCACCAAATGAGTGGTCTCTGGAATGATCGCATTTTATATTTTAAATACATATTAAACGATTTATCCTTCTATCAAACACGAATGTTCCCTGGATCAAAATATGTCCTATTTTAATTATGTAATTACTTTATTTTTATTTCTAACGAGTGCAGCGGAGCGCACGGGTACGGCTAGTAAAGAATAAATATCTGCGCATCTCGTGACAGGGAATCAAAACTCCTGCTTAATTTGATATTAAAAACTGTTCATTAAACCAATTGATGCTTTTAAAAACCAAAAACATTTCACAATATAAATGAATATTATGTTTCTGTATAGAGGTGGAAAATCATTTCCTTGCGTCAGGTGAGTATCATACTAAAATGAAAAATAATTTGTGCTGTATTAAACTGTTAATTTGTCGCACTCTATCAAATGAATTGGACCTGGAATGTAAAGAATGAAACGAATTGTATGTTGACATCAAATCATTTCAATAGAATGCCGAGTGACACTGTCTACAACAACAGTTCGGTGCTGTTATGAACTGAATGCTTTCATTTAATGTTCCATTAACATTTATGTCTAGCGGTTTTATGGAACTTTGAAAAGCCGATTAAATTCCATCTCAAACCGCACGGTAAGCTGTCGACGTATATTATGCACCTAAATGAGTTTTACATCCCGCCAATTACTGGTTACAGGGGAAACCGTTTCGAATAAATTTCGTTGGAAATTACTAATTTCAGGTAATGAGCGTCTTATGCCAAGAAAGCAGACGTTAATATTGAATAACCAATACGACCCCAAAAGTCAAGACTTCCTTGAGACGAAAACTGTAAAAATTGCAAATTATGCAAATGCAAATGATTTCTTAGCATCGCCACAGATACACTTGATTGTACTTGTTACTATCTCTGTCACTAGAGAGTTCTTGAAAATTATATTTTACCCGCCATTCATAAAATATTTTGATATGATATCTCTTGCACAAAAGGGGAGATCTATAACCGAAACTTGATTAATATATTTCAGTATTATTTGTATTTATCCTGGTAATAATGAACAGTTTGACTCTTAGACATTTTGTTTTTCAACATTAACTTCCCATGATTGTATGAGAAGATTCGAAGAGAACGGCAGTTACGTAGACCTTCTGCTCCCCCCTAATATCAATGAAAGCTGGTTCACAATAAACCGGAAACGGAAACGACAACGAGAACGGAAATAATGTTAAAATAAATGTATTTAAATGCTCACATTTTACATTTTAACAATATTTCCGTTCTCGTTTCCGTTCCCGGTTTATTGTGAACTAGCCTTAATGCATAACGCAATGTCAATACGGCGGTTGCTGTCGTCTGCGATGCAACGAACTTTTCTGTTGATTTTCGAGTTCGTCATTTTTTTTCGTGGTTATTATATGCTTATTTAAGTTGTGTTAACTCTCGCTAAATGGTTTTATATTTTATTTTATCCGTCCTAGTATTTATTTTATTACTGTAAATATTTTTGTTTTATTATTATTATTATTATTATTATTATTATTATTATTATTATTGAATTAATTTGTATTACTATCTTTGTGTGATCTCCGTCACGGTTATTCTTATTATTATTATTATTATTATTATTATTATTATTATTATTATTATTATTATTATTATTATTATTGTTACTATTATTTCTTTCATCAACATTATCATTGATCTCTGTAAAATTTATGTAGACTACTGGACTGTACCCGAGCACGAACATATGCTCATTTCGGATATCTATTCATATGTATAATTTCTAATGTTAAATTGTGAATAAATTTGAATTTGAATTTGAAAAAAAGAAATTGAATTTATTTAACGACCCTAGCAACTGCTGAGGTTATATTAGCGTCGCCAGTGTGACGGAATTTTGTCCCGCAGAAGTTCGTTTACATGCCAATAAATCTACTGACATGAGCCTGTCGCATTTAAGCAGGGAATATAATGCAGTAAATCCCCAAAAATGTAGATTTTTATTATTCCCTCAAAATTGAAGGTATTGAGGGAGTGAAATTTGTAATGGTAAGTCGAACCTCGTTGAAAACCTTCACCTTCCCATCATGAATCCGAGGAGATTTTGGACACACACACGACAGATCGTGTAACAGCAATGCCGAAAGCAATGTCGGTGTGTTGGAGACACCTGACAGATCTCAGTATCCTTCTGTTTACGGATGTAGATTAAGTTGAGTCCTTTCATGGACTCCCCGCAGCTTGTCGTGGTAATAGAAGTGTCACTCTGACAAGCGATCTCTGTTCCTGACAGATCACCGACTCAACTGATTGCAGGCTGTAGTGTCAAAACATCCCATTACGGGGTTCATAGATACAGTGTAGACTATTATCTACACCTTCCCTGATTAATCACTGGTCCGATCTATACAGATTACGACACGAGTAACACTGAAGCAATGAACGTCATAGTTAGCATGTCAAAATTGTGCCAAACTTGACGACTCATGAGTGGGCGTCAGCTGCTGAATTCCTAATATTCAGCCTGGTTCTGCTTGTCCTATCAAACTTACAACCTAGAAATGCCATTCAATTAACCTTCTTGTAAGACGCATTTTCGTCCCATTAATTTCTGTACGGATAAGAAGAATGAGATTTGGATTCGACTTCTTTCACTGTTGATGGTTGATGAGTGGAACAGAGAAAAATCTCTTCGGCACCGGGATTTAACATGGATTTTCAGCTCTACGTGCTGGCACTCTATCCTCTAAGCCACACCGGATTCCCATCGCGATGCCGGATTAAATCCTCTCAGTTTAAGTTCCACCTCTTTGGTTCCCTCTAGTGGCTTACCCTCATGCACTGCGTCATAGATGTATGACAGTGGCACAATGTCCACATGTGCAGAGGTGCACTCGTTACAAGTGACTAAGTGGCCGGGATCCGACGGAATAAGCGCCGTCTTAAATCACAAAGTGATTATTTTTCGCATATCATATATTATTACGATGTACCGAAGTGATTTAAGACGGCGCTCATTCCGTCGGATCCCGGCCACTTAGTCATTCATAACGAGTGCACCTCTGCACATGTGTGTACATTGTGCCACTGTAATAGATCTATGACGCAGTGCATGAGGGTAGGCCACTAGAGGGAACCAAATAGGTGGAACTTAAACTGAGAGGATTCAATCCGGCATCAGGATGGGAAACCGGTATGGCTTAGTGGATAGAGCGTCAGTACGTAGAGCTGAAAACCCGGGTTCAAATCCCGGTGCCGGAGAGAATTTTTCTCTGTTCCACTCATCTTTCATCATATGATGATGCAGAATTTCTGCACGGAAATATCATATGTACTTCGGTACATCGTAATAATATTCTTTCACTGTTGGTGAAGAAATTGCTATCCTTCCTCTACGTCTGAAAGCTGATAGCTTCGTACGTGTCCATTCACTTTATTTCTGGTGTATGATAGCTAGTGAAAGTGTACTCCGGTTGTCCATGTAGTGGGTTCTAGTTAACAGGTATGCATAGTGACGTCACAAGATGTATTTTTCAATAATGTATCATATCGCAAAAGAAATGTAATTATTGTAGTTAGTAATTTTAAATATTTTCATTACAGTCTTCAACATCACTGGTGATGGGATACAATCCCCGAAATATTTATGATTTTAATAGTTAAAGAAGCTGAACAAGCACATGTGATCATACAACTGTTGTATTGTTTTTAAATTGTATTGCATTTTTCATATCGCAATGTTCTAAAACGTAGAATTACTACGTCTACAATGCTTCTCTCCATTTAAGAGTTCGGCCATCAGTAACTTCACAACCGTTACATCAGGTATATCAGCTTATTCCGTCGGATCCCGGCCAACCAGTCACTCTTAACGAGTGCACCTCCGCACATATGTGGACATTGTCCTACTTTCATAGACATCTATGACGTAGTGTACAGGATAGGCCACTAGAAGGAACTCAAGAGGTGGAACTTAAACTGAGAAGATTCGATCCGACACAGGGATGGGAATCCGGTGTGGCTTAGTAGATAAAGCCTCAGCACATAGAGCTGAAAACCCGGGTTCAAATCCCGGTGCCGGAGAGAATTTTTCTCCGTTCCACTACTCTTTCATCATACCAAGACGCAGAATATCTGGATGGAAATTCATACGTACTTCGGTACATTAAAATAATAATAATCATCTTTCTGGTCGACGATGTCCTATAGGTTTATATTGCATCATAATTTTTGGGATTCTTGAATTTTCCATTCTTCTTACATGATCTAGCCAATTTAATTTGTATCTGTTGATTTTTTCTTCTACTGACTCTACTTCCAATTGTTCTAAAATTTCTTCATTCCTTTTTCGGTCTAAAAGAGTATATCCTGCTGTCCCCCTGAAAAATTTAATTTCTGTAACTTTGATTCTGTTCATGTCTTTTTTCATTAATGTCCAAATCTCGCTTCCGTATAAAAGGGAGGGTAATGCTAATGTATTATATATTTTTATTCTTGTAGATTTTTGTACTAATTTAGCTTTTAATGTATTGTTTATTATTCCTAGAATTTGTGTAAATTTGGCAATTTTCTTGTTCACATCTTTTTCATTTTGATAAGATATTTCACAACCCAGATAATTGAAATTTTGTACTTGTTCGAAGGCATTGGTTATTGTGTATTATCTTACTTTTGACTGGGTCTTGTCCTAAGAATGCCATTAATAGTAATATACGTTACAAGAGCGGTATGTTGACGTTTTCATGGTCGAGGAAAAGATTGAAAAAGCGAAATGTAGTTGAGCTTTTTTAATTTCCGAGAACATGAACACAAACATATCGCTCGTGTATCGTACATTATTTTGTGCGAAGATCATTTATTACATACCTGAAAGACGAATTTCTAATTAGTTGCAATGAAATCTCCATCTTGGTTTCTGTTTAATGACGGCAACTTCGGAAAACCAAAATATCTTTCTCCAACATTGTTGCTATAAAATGTTTTCTGTGTTTACTATACTCCAGCAGACCGTGATATACGTCTGTCTTTTTTTTCCCCCAGTCTATAAATGCGAACTTAAAACAAACGGTAAGGTTATGTAATGAATTATTTTTCATTTTAATATTTTAACAATAATATTTATATAACATATTGCAGTAATAACATCGGCATCTGGAATCTTGTTGATTTTTTCACGGCTTCCTTAATGTTACTTGTATCAGGAATGTAATAAGTTTCGTGGAGTAGTAGACTTTACTTAATTTTTGCAAATATTTAAAAACAATAATTAACATTGCAATTTTGGTGAAATTGCAGTGGTAAGTTTCCAATTTATAATTATTACTATGTTAAACGTCTCTAAAAATAATATGTTAAAAGCCTAAAGCAGTAAAATGAATGTCGCGCTTAAGCGGTAAGAAGAGGGAAATTGTTATGTGTGTTACGTTGGGAATACTGAATGTGGTATTTCACACTTACCGCGTATTGGTTCTGTGCGGAAAACAAGCAAATACGCACGATCTCGCAAAAAATATATATATAAGCATAAAGGTTAAATCGATATAGGTTAATCCAAACTACATTATCCTAAAACATTTTACATCATTCTTGAGACACCCTGTATAAGAATGCTGCTCATCGGTGAACATTACTTGTATTTCGGTTACTTTACTGTCAACGTCGCAGCAAGTTTGAAATAATGCCACAACGTGCTGAAGCTTATTAATTGTCCCATATCGGAGAGCTGCGCGGCGTGAAGCCTACTTAAGCGTAATTTCCTCGACTTTCGATTAAGGTTTAAGTCTCAGAGCTATTCTTCAGCAGTTTGTTTTTTATCACCTTCAATTTCGCTCTGCACCCGAAGTAGGGAGTTTAACTTCCTCTGCATATAAAATAACGAGCTGTATACATTTTAAACTTTAATTTTCCTGACAGCCAAGAAGATAACAAAAGTTTCAAACTTATTAATGAGAAAAATTACCGACGGGCACCTTCTGTCTCTGGGAAGCTTCAACTGTACAAAGGCTTTTACTTTAATAAATTAATGTATTCTACTTCCATACAGCAACATTAATCTTAAAGACATTTTGTTTGTAACCATTGTATATCGATTGTGTTCAGGTAAAAGTGCTTATCTCACAAAATAAGAATTTTTCAGAAACAGCTATAATTAAATCTTAACTAATCATTATTAGTTATTTTACATGAAGAAATGTAAACATAATTGTCGAAAAACATATCTTCACGTTTTGCAATTAAATTTTAACTAATTACAGCAAAAAAAAATCACATTTAAAAAACACCATATGTACAGAATAAGACAGGTCACATTACGAGAGTATAGCGTGACAAAAATAACATTTATTTAAATACGAAATCCAAAAATGACACTACGTATGTAATTCCAAGGATATTCTAAACTTCCAACAACTATAAGAAGAAAGACAACTTATAAGTACTGTATGTAGTCTAAAGCTACAAGCAAACAAATATTGAATTATTTCTACTTTGGAATTAATTAAATAGCTATTGTCTATTGGGAGAGGACATAACCGTTATGGAATATTTTTAGAACATAATACAATAATAATAATATAATAATAATAATAATAATAAACAATAATAATAATAACAACAATAATAATAATAATATTAATAATAATAATAATAATAATAATAATAATAATAATAATAATCAGGTGGTGACAGGATTTTCTCGTTACCAAACTTCCAGAACGGCCCCAAAGTTCACTCAGCCTCCTGTAAAATTGAGTATCGGGTCTTTGCCGGGGGTAAAAGGTGGTCAGAGCGTGGTGCCGACCACACCACCTCATTCTAGTGCCGATGTCAAGAAAGCATGTGGCTTTACCTTCATGTCCCCCAAGTGCCATCATGGCGTGTGACGGAGATACCTTTACCTTTCACCTTTTATTATTATTATTTATTATTATTATTATATTATTATTATTATTATTATTATTAAATTAGGTTCATTATTGGCAAAGAAGAAATTGTCTACTGAAGGATGCACTGGAAGGAATGGTAAACGGGAGAAAGGTTCGGGACAGAAGAAGATATCAGATGATAGACGACATTAAGATATATGGATCGTATGCGGAGACCAAAAAGAAGGCGGAATGAAGGGAAGACATGTCCTTGGACAGAAAACAATGAATGAATGAATGAATGAATGAATGAATGACAACCACCACCACCACCACCACCACCACCACCACCACCACCACCACCACCACCACCACCACCACCACCACACCACCACCACCAAATGAAATTAGTTTTAAACGAGAGGCACGAAAGTTTCGCAGATCGTTGGTTATCAAGTTTATCTGTTATGTTACCTATTATATCAAAACCACGATGTGACGAAGTAGAAGAGAAGAAGAAAGAAATAAAGAAATCAAGAAAGAAAGAGAGAGAGAAAGAAAGAAATAAAGAAAGAAGAAAGAAAGACAGAAAGAAAGAAAGAAGGAAAGAAAGAAACAAAGAAAAAAGAAGGAAAGAGAAAGAAAGAAACAAAGAAAGGAAGGAAAGAAAGAAACAAAGAAAGAAGAAAGAAAGAGAGAGAGAGAAAGGAAAGAAAGAAAGAGAAAAAAGAAAAAAGAGAAAGAAATAAAGAAAGAAAGAAGAAAGAAAGAAAGAAAGAAAGAAAGAAAAACACAGAGAAAGAAAGAAAGAAAGAAAGAGAGAAAGAAAGAAAGAAGGAAAAGAAAGAAAGAAAGAGAGAAAGAAAGAAAGAAATAAAGAAAGAAAAAGAGAAAGAAAGAAAGAAAAAAAGAAAGAAAAAGAGAAAGAAAAAAAAGAAAGGAAAAAAAGAGAGAGACAGAAGGAAAGAAAGAGAGCAAGAAATAAAGAAAGAAAGAAGGAAGGAAAGAAAGAAAGAAAGAAAGAAAGAAAGAAAGAAAGAAAGAAAGAAAGAAAGAAAGAAAGAAAGAAAGAAGGCGGAAGAGAAATAAGAAAAAGGGAAATAAATCAAATAATAATGAAGAAAGGAAAGATACAGGAAAAAAAAGAATAAGGGAAAAACTAATACAATAACGAAAGAACAAGAAAGAGGCAAAAAGGGAAATGATAGATATAAATATTTCTAGGAGATATCAGATGATAGACGACTTTAAGCTATATGGATCATATGCGGAGACAAAGAGGGAAAGACTGAAGAATGCTGGGTTTGCAGTGAAGGACATGCTCTTGGGCAGAACATAATGAATGAATGAATAAATTTAATTCTAGCTACACCTTCCCATACGACCACCAGCACACCGACCGAGCCCACACGCCTTTCATTTTGTTTTAATTAATTTTCACTTTTATTCCGGAACTGGAACACGGGCCTGTCGTAATTTTAGTCGGAAATGCTATCACATGTGTCACAAATGGAGGATTACCAGAATGATCTCCATCGATATGAAGGATATAGGAAACTTGATATGCGCGATTTTCCGATATGATCTCTAATCCTTTTAACATTAAGCAAGTATGGATAGTGAGGTAATTACAATTTGGTCCACCGCTGTGTTAGGTCGTTGTGGCTTGTTACTCATTATATAGCCAGAGGTAATTAAATTGCTAGCTACGAAATGTCATTAGTTTAGAATAACCTAATCTGTTTACATTTAATAAATCTAATTACAACAACATATTCAAGGGCTGCAAACAAGAATTGAACTTTCCAAAATAGCACAACTGTTACATGGTACTGCAGTTCAATGACGTATTCCAAGTAATGAACGTAAAATAGCAACAAAGTATGTTGAATACCATCACCAATAATTAAATAATAAATAAAAATAAAAATACAGCTACATTATTTTATTTTATTATAACTATCAACTTACAGAGCAACAAGGAGTTACAAATTATATGTTAAACAAATTTATTAGTTTATTGGCCAATTTATTTATTTATTTATTTATGTAGAACAGTGGCGGTGTGTCAATAAGAGCACAAGAGCACGTGAACACCTTGTTTCCATTATGCACGACTAGTTTTATTATTTAATAGCGTATTGGCGTAGTGGGGATGTATAATATCAGGATCGAGTATTTTAAACTTCCTGCATAACTTTACACAAACTTCATATGTAAACTTGGCAACATCCGTTCACGTACAAGCCGTGCTCTTTTCAAGAAGGTTACAAAAATTTCACGTATGCGCGGGAGAAAATTGTCTTTCGCTGGCCGCTTATGACTCGTCAAGAGCATAAAGCATTAAGTGAACAGTGAATCTATCCTACAGATGTCAGGCGCATCGATGCCTATCGTTTACGTGCTATATCTCGGGAGAAAATTTAATAAATCTGTATTTTAGCCTGCAGGTGTCAGCATCTCACTGTCAGAACGTTTGCTTTATGTGGATGTGTGTACAGTGCTGCTACGAGAGTGTAGCTTGTGAATTACTATACTTCAGTGTCGGCATATAGCATAGTTTGGCTTTCAAAGACGTGCTGGCTGAATGTGATGGTGGTATGAATTTAAATATCTGTATGGTGATGTATAATAATATTTACTGGCATGTATTTATAGTAATCAATCTATGCGAATGGGATAACAGTACTGGTATAGGCTATAGTGTATCAGTGTGTTGTGAATCAAAATACTGTATATTACTGAACACACGCTTTTGTAAATTGTTTTATGCATTAATTTTTAACAAACGTAAACAATGAACTATGTTCAAGTAATTTTCAACAGTAAAGAACTGGTAAACTGGCTTTCCAGGAAAACTTGGAAATAATAGGACTAGGTTTTATTATTATTATTATTATTATTATTATTATTATTATTATTATATGTTGTTTTGAATTTATATACGATAATTTCGACAGTGAAACATTGGAATCATGACATTTCATATTAGGCTAAAAACGTACGATTTCAAATTCGCTTCGTTTTTGGAACACAAAATTGTGAACACACATAATATTTTATCACGAGCCGCCACTGATGTAGAATATTTATTTTTATTAATATGCTGAACTAAAACAATTAGCTAATAACTGGTTAGCATTGGAATGACTACAATAGTACAATAATAAGCCTATATAAATATAATACTAACATCAAATTTTTCTATTAAATATAGTCGCCTTACTACATTTAAAATAATCGATGTTTGTTATGAAAATCATACAAAAACTAGTTTGCTCTTACTGTAAATACTGTCCGCTTTGCTTATTTAATATAATTAATAATTAACAATAGATCCCTTTTAGAAACAACAACAACCAAACTTCTTGGCTTTAAAATCGATAATGAGTTAAATTGGGAAATCATATTAAAGAAATTACCCCCAAACTAAATTCAGCTTGTTTTGCTATTTCATCTATGCAAAAGATAGTGAATATCAATACCTTAAAAACAATATACTTTGCATACTTTCACTCGGTAATGAGTTTTGGAATAATATTCTGGGGAAATTCCACAGATAGTAATAGTATATTTCTATTATAAAAAAGAGTAATTAGAATAATAGTAGGTGCCAAATCTAGGGAATCGTGTAGGACTATTTAAAAAAACTACAAATAATACCCATGGCTTGTCAGTATATCTTTCCATTAATAATCTTCCTCGTATGTAATCGTGAAAACTTTGTAACTAATTCAACACTTCATAGCATAAATACACGTCAAAAAATGACTTTCATACTCCATCGGCAAGTCTATCGTGCTATCAAAAAGGAGTGCGTTATATGGCAGTAAAAAGTTTTAATAGCCTCCCTGTCGATATAAAAAGTGAAACTCAAAACATAAAATTATTTAGAGCCAAATTAAAGAAGTACCTAATTTCTCACGCCTTCTATTCTGTAGGTGAATTCATGACATTCAATAACACTTCATGAAATTGATACTAAAACTTTGTTTGTACTAGTAGACTATATTGTAAATCTTGTCTGTATATATTTCATCTAGACTGTGACTATAAATTAAGGGCCGTATTCATAGACATTTCGCAGCACGCGCTACGTACGAGCGTACTAAGCTAGCCCCTGCTATCCACTGCTTACTAGTACAGAATTCAAATCATATCCTATCGCTAAGACTGGTTTATGAATACGAAAAACGCTGATCATCCACCGGAAGCCCGCGCTAAGAATGTCTATGAATACAGCCCTAAGACTTTATAATAGTATTACGTTTTTGACTTGTTCCATATTCTAGCTGTAAGCAATGTATGAATACTATGGAATGTTAATAAATACAATACAATACAATACAATAATTGGCGTTTGTTATGCAATTAAATAATAGAGTAAAACCTAGTTTCAATCTTAAATGTTGCTCCTTACTTCTTCAGAAATAATCCGTGTTTGTTAAGGAAATAAAATAATATAAACAATTTTATACTCAAATATTTATCTTTACTTTTCATGCAAATCAAATAAAACATATTTTAATACTAGATATCATCCTATTCACGTATTTAGAAATAAGAGATATCGATTATGCGAATCAATAATAATTTAATACAAAGATGTTGTTCTATTAAATATTCTCGTATTTCTTTATTTAATACAAAATTGATGTTTGATATGCAAATGAAATAGTAAAAAGTTTTATTCTTTATTCCTCGTTTATTTAAAACAGTCCGGGTCTTATGAAAATAAAAAAATAAAAACAAGTTCCACAATTTTATTAAATAAACATTTCAAATAAATTACTCTTGTTATGCAAACCAGTCTATTAAAATAAGTTTCACACTGTCCTATTCATTTATTTAAAGTAATTGGTATTTGTTATGCAAATAAAATATTAAAAACAAATTTTATTTTGGCGTATTGTCCTCTTTCTGCATTAATATATAAAAATATAAGGTTTACACTCAATATTGTTTTTCCTTTATTGAACATAAACTGTGTTTATTAAAATATTACAGAGTAATTTTATTCTTACTTAAATTAAACCCCTGTTTTTCATGAAAATCGAACAAAGTTGTTAAATCTTATGTACTGCCCCGTCCCTTGGTAACTATCGAGTGTAATTTATGAAATTTATGTAATTTATTTAAATTTGGCTTTAGTCTTATTGAAAATAGAAATAACAAATTTTATTATTAAATATTGTCCTGTTATTACATTTATCTGGTGATTGTTAATCAAATAATAAGTTGTGCTTTCAAATACTCATATTATCCTATTCCTTTATCTAAATTAATCGGTGTTTTTGCGACGAATAAAATAAAATAGACTAGATTTACTGTTAAATTTAACCTACATTTTTATATAAATTAAAATATGTAATTTTTAAATATAGGCCTATTTCTCATTCGTAAAAAAATAATATTTTTATTGCACTAAAAATGGAAACTAGATTTATTCTTAAATACTTCCTTTTTTATTTTGAAATAACAGGTGTTTGTAATGATCGATCAGACAGGAAAGTTTATTACCGTTATTCAGTATTGTCGTCTGTCTTCATTTAAAACAGTCTGTATTTTTAAGTAAATCAAATAATAGGAAAAATTTTTAATTTGAATACTGTTTTATCCATTTTCAAAATATAACTTACGTTTCTAAAGCAAATCAAACAGCAAAAACGATTTTATTTTACTCTTCAAAAGTTTTAAAATACCGGTAATGGATGTACTATACCAAGCAAATAACAAAATAATTTTTTTTATCTTCTAAACATTCTCAATGTCCCTTATTTGGAACAAACGGAATTTTTAAAATCCATAACAAATAATAATGGCAAGCTTTATAATTTGTTTTGTCCTCTATCCTTACCTATACTTTAAAAGTCAGTGTCTAATGCAAATGACGTAGTAAAAATGGCTTTAGACAAAAAATTGCTTTGTTTCTTTATTGAAAATAATCGGTAATTCTTATGTAAATCAATGAATGAAAAAGTACGTCTAATACTAAATATTTTTATATTCCTTTATTTAAAATAATTTATGTTTCTTATTCAACTGGAATAATAAAACAAATTATGTTTTCTAATAACGTTTTCTTTCTTTACGTCATCATCTTCTTTATCTCCTAGCAGAAGAATGAGACATCCACAAAGTGTCTGCATCGGATTCTAATTTACGTCAGCTTCTTCAACTCCTTCTATGTTTTCTCTCCCTTCGTAATTTTTTTCCATAGCAGTTACACTTCATACTTTTTTGTTTTGGCCTTTCTCTTCCTCTATTCCTTTTGGGATTCCAGTTAAAAATAATTTTCTTTATATAATTAAGGATCTTTCATACAAATAGAGAAATAAAAATAAATTTCCCTCTCAAATATTTTCGTTTTCCTTAACTTGAAATAAAATCTAATGAAATAGCAAAACAAGTCTTAAGTTACTCTTAAATACATTGGTTTATATTTAAAACAAACAGTATGTGAATGTTGCGGAAAGTTGAAACTACTCCATTCGGATATTATAGTCTACATTCCCAGTACGTTATTACGACATTAAATAATAAAAATAGCCGTAATTAACGGAAACAAGGTGTTCACGTGCTCTTGTTGACGCACCGTCATTGAATCTTATATCCCAGGAGCAGGGTATGAATGCTGAATAGGTTCTGAACTTGTTCTAAAATGTACAGTCCGCATTTCACGAGAAGATCCGAACAAGGAATGGGAGTTATTCCCCCACTCTTATAACCTACCCCCGACACTGAACCGGCCGGCTATTGGCTGAGCATTGTTTGTTCCAGCCGGCCAATGACATCACTCTGATCCACCTGCCATGGATAAATATATAATAGGATGCGAAACTGCAGTCAGCACCATCTGGCGGCGGGGGGCTGAAATAAGATGATCAGCGCCCAACGTCGTAGCTGGTGAACATTAGAACTACATTACCCAGAATTCTCTATTTATCCGTTTGAGATATTGCTCGAAGAGACAAGATGGCAGACAGAAACTTGCTAATAAGTGAACATAATGTGATACTATGTGTGTATAAGCAGTGTATGTTAAACAGTGATGTTTATGGACGTTGTAAAAATAGTATTGTTGAATGTATTGTAAAGTAATAGTAATATAATAAATTGAATTATTTAAGTAGTTCTTGCAGACTTTTCCATTGCGCTATACAATAAATACCCAAAGAATACAATCCTAATTATCTAACCTCTTGCTTTATTTTTTGTCTCTGTCTGGTTATATTTTAATTGGTTAGTGTAAAATAGATCGTCTCTTTTATCTTCCTGTTGGCTCCAGTAAGAATTTTCAGTAGAAGATGCTGTGAGGAATAAAAATGTAAATGTTTTATTTTAAATTGGGTTAGTTTCGAATATCGATGAGGGTGGGAGGAAATACTTTCTGCACAGCTTAACATTTTCGTCACCAGGTGCGCTGCTAAATGCATGGAGCAATTAGTTACTCTTTTCGCTACTTGGTGCGCTGCTGGATGTAATAACGCCCCTCCTCCCAACAGGTGGCAGCAAGATCAATTTCTACAACAGCGCCTCTAGTATGTGTTACGGGAAAATCATTAAGTTTCGCATCCTATTAAATATTCATCCATGCACCTGCTATTTCAAGAACGCTTAGTTATTAGTTACTGCTTACTTTCCTCTTACCGTGCAAGGACCATACTCCCCTCGCAGGGATACTCTCGTGAAATTTGGAAGTGTATGTTTGAACAAAATTGTATTATTTACATTTAAAATATTTCATAATAGAGAGGTTAGAAACAAGGATTTGTGCCACCAACGAAATGTAATGAACAGGCTTCGAGACTTTGGACCCGATATAATAAGTTTACTATGCATGCATTATAGGTTGTTGACTTGCTGTAGATAGCTAGAGATGTGTTGACGTAGCAACGTTGCTATTTAAGTAGAGTACGGTAGTATGGGGAAACTCACATACTCGTATGTACATTCTGAAAGTAAATATACACTATACAATGATAATGTCAAAAGAATGTGAAAAGCATTTATTCTCCTGTCCTTTAAAAGCATTTGTGTTTAATTATACACAGTGTTAATGATGGAAATAAGCATGTAGCAATTTTAATTTTTTCATTTATTCTATTGGTCGTCTTTAGGAAGTGCAGTTACAGTACCGAATTGCAATATACCTACTACAAGATACATTCTCGGCGTCTCAAACGTAAATCTTTTTCGGTTATCTGCTAAACAAAGTTTGTACTGTAGAAAGCTGCACTCTACGTTGCATGACATGATAGGAGCAAAACGATAAAAACCTAACATCATTGCAGTCTCTAAGAGACAGTCCTTTATTCTCGGGTGACTCTATGTCCACTAATTTGCTGTTTATGTTACACAATGTTCCATATCCGTTATTTTTACTTAAAATTGATTTCCACTTCTATTTTACATGTTCAGTAACCGGTGTACTTGATGTCTCATTAATTCTCTGCATCATTTTCTAAATTAATTTGAGGGCTTCCGGCATCTCTTGCTCTGACTTTTCTAACCGTGTAATAGTTTCAGGCACAGTTTGTATGAAAACCAAATTATTCGTCAGAACCTTCAAATCCAGAGCGTTTTTCTTTGCGTATGTGTTGGTATTCATTCTACAGTACCCCCACCCACTGTACGCTTTACCACTAAACTCAGTACGCCGTTATGCGGATTTCCCACTGAACTGCTCTATTGGGTCCGAAGTCTCGAAGCCTGGTAATGAAACAAAGAAGAAAAAAAAAGCAAATAAACGAAAATTATGTCATAAAAGCTGTCTTCTCTGTTTTATAACAACTCAAAATTCCCCGATGTTAGGAATAAGGTAATTATGAACTCGTTCTGACGCTTGAAATTACAACTTGCTTCTATGCATTCAGTATTCATTCTCTTCCATTAGGACAACAATCATACTGTCGAAAACATATAAATCTTGTTTTGTGCCCTAAAAGCTTCCGCTTTGAATGTATGTATACGCAGGGAGTGAATATGTTAGTGCGACATTGCTAAAGTAGCTACTGAATATTTCATTACGCTTGTCCCCAGTGCTTTGTTTCACGGTACCAAAGCTAACGGCACTGAATAAAACTAGCATATTTCAGTGTCACTAAGCTAAAGGGCTTGAGAACGATTGATTTGTAACTGTTTAAATGCAGGCCTTTGTTTGAGGTTTAAGTGCCCATTGATCACGACTTGGCTCGCAGTACAAATGCCGGTAAATTTCAATCTCATTCCAATGAAGGCAATAAAGAACAGGAGAGGGATTTCTGAGTTTCCTGGAACTATACAAAAGAGACGGTTCACTCAGTACAGTAATTAGCTGCGGATACAAATAGTGCTGGTTCTCGGTGAAAACAGCGATTTTCTGTTCCCCATAACCACATGTGTATGTTCACGAGCATTTAAATATTTCCCGTTATATTACCGCACCGAGTCGAGTGGGTGGAAGTGGAACACTCGCTGTGAAGAGCTGCATATAACGCATCTTGTTCGAACATGCAGGAACGACCGATGTGGCTTTTACTTCAAACGTTTTCCCTTCATCATTAACCCTTAGGAGCCGTGCGTCCATTATAGCGGCCTGCTACGTAGTATTGTGGTCATAACGTGATATAATATGTTATATATATAAAACACGTTGATATTTTTAAATTGTATATTACATTAAGCGGGCTTATGTGTGGGGGGCAATGAACCTTCGGGTTCCTTAAAAGCCATTTGTAAGTAAGTAAGTAAGTAATATTACATTAAGGGTATATGTACGTGAACGACCACGAATATTATCAGAAAATGCAGGCTCTAAATTTCAAAAATTTTTATAAGGATATTATGGACTCACAATTTGACAAAAATTACAAGGTACTACAACAAGACTTACTAGAACTTAAATATCTGATAAAACTATAAAAAGTTTTTTTTTTTTTTAATTTTAAAGACATATTGGTTCCGTTAAGTGCAATGTTAATTGATAAATGAGTTCTATTCAATCAATACTTAACATAAAAACATTATCTATTTTTTAAGTTATATTATAGTTTTAACTTCTATTTTTAAATGAATATAATATAATATTTTATTACTCAGTCAATGACAAATCAATGTAAAATAATGACTTATTTTATAGTCATTAAGTTTATATACATGAATTACAAAATTGCGAACGTTTTCGCCTATTCAGGCATCCTCAGGCAGAGTTATACAATATCTCAATGTTACATACGTAGCTATTGGTGGTGAGTACTATTTGAATTAATGATGTACAAGCCATCTCCATTAATAAAATGTAATATTACAGGTAGTAAACTTAATAATGTTAAAATGTTAAAACCATTTAGTAATTAAACTTCATAATATGTGGAACTCTTGTTCAGTCTAATGGGTGGTGAATATCTGAAATGTATAAAAATATAATAGAAATGGGAATATTAAATGTAAATTGTAATCGAATTTATATTTGATATTCCCATTTCTATTATATTTTTATAAATTTCAGATATTCACCACCCATTAGACTGAACAAGAGTTCCACATATTATGAAGTTTAATTACTAAATGGTTTTAACATTTTAACATTATTAAGTTTACTACCTGTAATATTACATTTTATTAATGGAGATGGCTTGTACATCATTAATTCAAATAGTACTCACCACCAATAGCTACGTATGTAACATTGAGATATTGTATAACTCTGCCTGAGTATGCCTGAATAGGCGAAAACGTTCGCAATTTTGTAATTCATGTATATAAACTTAATAACTATAAAATAAGTCATTATTTTACATTGATTTGTCATTGACTGAGTAATAAAATATTATATTGTATTCATTTATAGAAATTGACAATCTGAATATTCCATCATGCTTTCTAAGTTCTATTTTTAACTTTATATACCAAGTGTTCACTTATTATAACATGTTCTATTCGACCTACATGACCTGAAGATGCCAACCAAAATTGGCGAAAACGTTTGTTTTCAAATCTGTTTAAATGTTGTGATAACATGTTTTATTGTGTTTTTATGTTAAGTATTGACTGAATAGAACTCATTTATCAATTATAAAAAGTTACTAGTAATATTTTTTAGAATTCACTTTTTACTTTAGTTAAATTTTCCAAAATTTGAAAATTTTCACACATATTATTTCATAACTCCACAACCATTAGGCCTATAGATAGAATTCTGAAATTTTGTATACTGATTTAACATGTATTTATCCAAAAGGTAGACTACAATAATGCCCATTTCTTTGAAAATAGAAAAATTATGTCACAAAACATTATGTAAATTTTAATATATTTTATATAGGACAAATAAAAAATGAATTGTATTAAAATAAACAACTCCACATATCTAAGAGTAGTCTACTTTTCAGAAATAAGTGTTTATTATATGCAGAAAAAATATTAAATATGTCAGAGAGACCATAACAATGTTATGGTTACCAAATGCTGTATCTGCAAATTTTTTTTTCATAATTTGATAAAACTGGTTTGAAAAATATTACTAGTAACCTTATTTAATACTTTTATCAGATATTTAAGTTCTAATAAATCTTGTTCTGGTACCTTGTAATTTTTATTGAATTGTGAGTTCATTTTCTTACAAAATTTTAGAAATTTAAAGCCTGCATTTTCCAATAATATTTGTGGTCTTTCGTTCACGTACATATACCCTTAAGGACATTGCACTTCATTAAAACTTTTTTATACATCTTGATTACACAACTTTTAACACTGCATCACTTCGGAATGTGCATTATATGTCCTTCTCGTGTTAAATTCTATCGTACCTGGTCAACATGTTTCGGCCTTGTATGAGCCTTCTTCAGAACTGGTTGTTGCTGGTCCTGGCGCCTTTTGTTTTGTTTCCTGTGGGGGTGTGTTTGTGTAGTGTAATGTGGAGTCAAAGAGTGTGTGTGTGTGTGTGTGTGTGTGTGTGTGTGTGTGTGTTCTGAAATTGAGTTGTGTGTTGAGAATTTATTTGGATGTGTTTTTGTGTGTTTGTATATTTCGTATTGTTTCAGTGTGTTTAGTTTCTGGATTTTTGGTTGGATGTGTAGAAATTTCATATCTGTGTTGATGTCTCTGTATGTTTGGTTATCATTTGTGATGTGTTCTGCATATGTGGAAGTGTTTGTAATTTTTTTATGGCTGTGATGTGTTCTTTGTAACGTGTTTGAAATGATCTGCCTGTCTGTCCTATGTAGAAATTGTTGTAGGTGTTACATTTGATTTTGTATAAGCCTGTGTGGTTGTATTTGTTTGTTTGTGTTGTTTGTGTGTTGAGATGTTTTTGTAGAGTATTATTTGTTCTGTATGCGATGTTTTAATTTAATTTCTTGAATGAGGTTGTAATCTTGTGTGTGTTTTTTTTTTTTTTGTTTGTTTTCGTATGTTAGTGTGATGTATTTTTGTGGTCTTGTGTTTGTGTTGTATTCTTATGTTTTTTGTGATTATATTTTGTCTTTCGTATTATGTCGTCTATTATGTTGGGGTTGTATCCGTTTTCTTGTGCTATGTATTTGATTGTGTTTAGCTCTTCTTTGTAATCATGTTGGTTCATAGGTATGTTGAGTAATCTGTGTACCATTGTTCGGAATGAAGCTTGTTTGTGTTGTGTTGGGTGATTGGATGTGTTGTGTATGTGTGTTGTGTTTTTTTTTGTATTTTTTTAAGAACAAAATCACTTCAACTGCGGTCAACTGAAACCCCGTCAGCTTCCATGCGTACCATTACACCGATTGTTTTACATGGGCCCTCCCCATCCTTTACCACGGGCTCAATTGACTGCAGTGGTCGGGACGCGAACCTGCGATCTTAGGCACATTATGCTGGCTGACAACGCGAACACCCTTGCAGTTACCTTCGCCGGTCCTCGAACCACAGTTAGTAGTGAGATGGAAGACGGACGCAATTCAATAATACCTTTCTATTGCAATCTGTTGGGTATAGAGGCATAACATTGTGGTGGTTGATAGAAACGCCGCCAAAAAACGCATATAGCTAAACGCCGTAATTTGAATTACGCCCTTCTTCCATCCAACCCCTCAATTGCAGATTTTGCTATACGTTTGAGAAGTTTCTTCTGTACTTCTCAGTTTATGTTGACAGCTAATCTTTCGCATTTAAGCTCCTCTATACAATATGCATTTTTAAGGGAAGTATAGACTTCATCATTGTGGATAATGTTCGTTATTGAAATGTGCAATTTTCTAAGAAAGAAATGGCAAAGAAATCGTTGAGAGTGCATACCTGAGGTGGTTGCGAGGCACGTTGTGTATGTCCTTGTACACCATGTGGAGGCGCACGGTTTCAGAGTGGCAGTCGCTCTTGATGGTCCAGGCTTGCTTGTCCCTGTCGTAGCACTGAGCCACCACGGGCGTGGGGAGCACCACGGCGGAGGGTGGCTGATGGCTTCCCGGAGACTGAACCGCCAGGTGCGGGGGCGGTCCGGGAGTCTGTAGGCCCACGCTGGAAGTGACAGCCACTTCGCTCAACGTGTTGGCCACCATCATCTCCAGATGCACTCGCACTATGCCCTGCAGAAGAATATGGGAATAGTGTGAAAATATGCTAATGTGTTAACAGTACAGTGTGAAGGATATACAACTTACCGGCATTATAACCGGTCGTAGCGCGCGTGTTTGGTGGGGAGATCCGACCGCTCTGTCGCACTGGGGAAAACGAACCTGCGGTGAATGGCGGAGATTTAGACCTATAATCCCTTACAAATAATGCGAGAGTAAGTGTGATTAAAAAACTTTATGTTAACCTCACCTTTTATCAAAGCAAAGGTTGAAGAAATTGTTGTAAAATGTCATATTTCTGGCCGGTATTATGTCTGCATGGTGGGACATTTTAATACGGTTTTATAATAACTATTATTTTAAGTTTGTTAAAATTTTATTTTTTTGGATTTTGATTTATTGATATTTAATTATTTTATTGGGATTTTTTATTAAATTATTATTTATATAATTTTGTTAATTTTATACACATCTTAAATATTCTTTCACAGATTTGCTTCTAATTTAATGCTTATGTGTTTTTCACAGTGTTCATTTTTGTGTACATTGTATTCAAATGTCTATTTATGATTTTATTATGTAAATCTTGTTTACTTGTCACTTAACATCAATATGTATTCCACTGGCATTTGTTGCTTATTATTTTTTTATTGTGTACGTTTTTTTCAATTGTCGGCTTCTATTTTATTATGTGAATCCTATCTTGCTTGGAACTTAAAAGTATTTTAAGAGATCCAATATGTATTCCAATGTATTCATATTTATTGTAAATTAATTAATTTATTCCAATGTATTCATATTTATTGTGTACATTTTATTGAATTGTCGGTTTCTGGTTTTATTAAGTGAATCGTAATTGGTTCTAACTACATTAATATGTGTTCCAGGGTTGTTAATTTTTACTTTTATTGTGTAGGCCTATATTTTTATTTAAATGCTTCTTTAGATTTCATTATGTAAATCGTATCCGTCCAGCCTAAGATTAATATGTAATTGCTTGAATCAGTTACTGTTTTATGTTAAACTACTTCTATAAGCAAGTTGAGTGTAAGAGAAGCCCTATGGCCTTAACTCTGCCAGGTTAAATAATAATAATAATAATAATAATAATAATAATAATAATAATAATAATAATAATAGTTATAATAATAATAATAATAATTATTATTATTATTTTTTTATTTTATTGGGTTATTTTACGACGCTGTATCAACATCTAGGTTATTTAGCGTCTGAATGATATGAAGGTGATAATGCCGGTGAAATGAGTCCGGGGTCCAACACCGAAAATTACCCAACATTTGCTCGTATTGGGTTGAGGGAAAACCCCGGAAAAAACATCAAACAGGTAACTTGCCCCGACCGGGATTCGAACCCGGGCCACCTGGTTTCGCGGCCAGACGCGCTGACCGTTACTCCACAGGTGCGGACTATTATTATTATTATTATTATTATTATTATTATTATTATTATATAAAGATAGAAGTTCATATTAAATTATTATAGCAAAAATTAAAAAAAAAAAATATTTTTTTTTCTGACTCACGAAGGTATAGGTTATGTTTGAGAAAGTGAGCTATAACTGCCGTGAAATGATAAAGAGCATTAAGTGACATTTTCTGAGAAATCGATTTTATTTCATTTTGGCAAACAGCAGTAAGTGACTGATAGTATAAATTATGATTTTGTAACACAATCGACCTCGTAACAATGTAAAATTCATATGGCTAGTAGCAGTAACTAGCATTTTATTAAGGTGTTCATAACCCTTTAAATTAGTATTATTTTGGTGAAAATTTTGGGTTTTTTCAATCTTTATATTTTCAGATTCCTTGTTATTTATACTTTACAAATATACATAATTTACATATGATATCTTGCTTCAATTGGCCATTATTAGCATTTTTCCAACCGGAAGCAGTAATTCCTTCAACCGGAAGTTATTGTCTGCAAGTGCATGACTGTCATTTTCAGGTTTCTTCTGTGACAAATAAGTTAAATTTGGCGCTATTTGTTTATAAGAAATACTTTTTTCATACTATAAAGTTACTATTTCTTCCAAGGATGCACTGGAAGAAATGGTGAATGGGAGAAGAATTCGGGGCACAAGAAAATATCAGATGATAGACAACATTAAGATACATGGATCATATGAGGAGACAAAGAGGAAGGCAGAAAATAGGAAAGAATGTTAGGTTTGCAGTGAAAGGCCTATCCTTAGACAGAATACAATGAATGAATGAATATTATGGTAAAATGCAGTAATTAACATTTCAAGTTTTAATTATTAATAATTATAATAAAAGAGGAGGAAAATGGAAATAACAATTTCTCCACGTAATACATTTCTTCTACACATTGCAATATTTGAACCAGAAAATTTGCTAACTACAGTAGACTATTTGTAACAGCTACTTGAAAACATAAAAAACTCAAAATAATGTTTCTGTTACTTAGTGCTATTTACCATTTTAGTGCAGTAGCCTACACAGATTGCTAACCGGTATTGTGTTTGCATGGTAGAACATTTAATTCATTTTAAATATATCTCAAAATTTCGTTCACTAAGTTAAGAGTTCATAATATTATATTAATACAATTAACCTCTTAAGAAACAGATAAATGCAGTAAGTAATAAATAATGTAGAACCTAACGATCTCAATGATCATACTTGCACTAGAATAGCAGCTGTCAAAAATGGTGTAGTAACATACAACACTGCCATAAAAATTACATACAAGCTTTCATTGCTACTTCACATTCGATAAATCAGTGGCTCTCACCTTGTACACAAGGTCGTTAAAGCGCGTGCGCGGGTGCCAGCCATAGCCCTTGCCGTCCGAGTCCGACACGTCGTCAACAATGCCGGAGTCCAGGCGCCTCTCCCCGTCCCCCAGGACGAGGTTGTAACGCACCCGGCATTGGTGGTCGAATCCGGTCAGTCTGTTGAGGTACACCGACACCCGCCCGTCGCCACTGCCTGCAACAGCCACCGCAGATGTTGTACAGCCTGCAATTAAATCTCCTGCCATGATAGCCCTTCTACGGGATTTATTATTGAGCACTCGTCCATTCCAAGCCGACATATGATAAGAGCTTCCCACTCCGAACAATTGTTACACTATTCTTAACACGCTGTTCTAAACCTGTAGTCAGTTTCGAATCAATCTCAGTCATTAGTGGTTTGATACTAAAACTATTAAATTATATTCGACAATTACAATATGGTCCGTCACTGGAATATGTAGAGTAGAAAGACGAAACAAGACCTCTGCGCATGTGGTATGTTGGGGGGGGGGACTAGGACTCTGGGGGAGACATTGCTTGAACGAAGCGAGCTTGAAGGGAGAGACTCTATAAACCAGAGATGGGCATCGTGCCTCACTTGAGAAATAATGCCTCACTGACCTTCACAGAGCTTATCGCTCTGAGCGACATCATCTTCACAGTCCCCGTTTCTCTCTCACGCAGCTCCTAGTAGTGGACAGGTTCTATATCGGTTTCATAAGCAATATCAGTGGTGGCATAATGGCATTATCAAAGCAGTGTGTACGCGTTAGAAAACGATTATTTCATGAGAAATGGGAGGAAGAGTTTTTTTTTGCTGTTTGGAAAGGGAGAACATACGATGTTTGTTATGCTCGAAAATTCTATTAGGCATTAATAAATTTAATATACAACGACATTACTCCTTATGTCATAAAGAACATGCTGAATTAGAAGGTAAGACAAATTAAGTGTTATTTTTCGCACTATTCCGAAGAAAATTTACGATCTTAACATTTGCATAGTAGCCTATACTAATACGACATTATACCTTAAACACGCTGCATTAAAAGGTACGAGTAATTAATTGTTGTCTGTACGTATTATTTCCAAAAGAAATTTATAAAAAAATATCAAATGTGCGTAGAAAACGAAATATGATTTTCTGAAATTATTTTAGGTCGAGAACGTGCAAATTTATTAAATAATCTTGATAAACGCCAGAATATTCAAGAAAATAAACGTAGACAACGTGATGGAATATTATTGGCTAGTTACGCAATTTCTCGCCTGTGATTTAAATCAATTCAATGATGGAGAAATAGTAGAGAGGTTTATGATTAAAGCTACCGAATTAATTTGTCAAATTGAATAAAACTTTTCGTGTCTCTCACGTTAACCAAGCGCTTTCCTAATAATTCGCCACTGATCGCCTTAGCGATTACGATAAGGTGACGCAGGTCACAGCAGTTTATATTTCCCATCCTACTCTGCAGTCTCCTCTCCTAGTAAACAAACTATTTCAAATCGAGTGCCTCACGTAACCGAAAATTGTGCCCATGTATGCTATAGACATTAAGAAATCTCGCCACACTTTCTGTTAATACCATCTGCTACCTTGAACATCTTGCCCCTTAGCGGCCTCATGCTGATACTGTCCTGCAATACACTTCCGGCATAGCTAGACTCCGCCCATTCACTTCGCCCACATGCGCAAACTTACTTCACAGATCCCTGAGACGGAGCATAGTGAACGGTCGTTGTGCATCAGAATGACAAGAAACAATGCTTCATGATTTGAGGTCCCCGAATTTCGGAAGTAATCATAAAAAGCAGCGTTTGATTACATGTTTGAGTTACAGACAGTCATGTAGCCTAATTCTTCAATTCAATGCGATTTAAAACATATTAGGCTATGCAATTCACAGGATTGTTATTTTTCGGTATTAATGAAATACGCGAAATATTTGAAAACTTATTTGAAGAGTGTGATTCTGAAACTCACTCACTCCATTTGGCCATTTTTATTTTACTTGGTTATTCAACGACGCTGTATCAGCTACGAGGTTATTTAGCGTCGATGAGATAGGTGATGTTGAGATGATGTTTGGCGAGATGAGATCGAGGATTTGCCATAGATTACTTGACATTTGCCTTAGGGTTAGGGAAAACTTCGGAAAAGCCCAACCAGGCAATCAGCTCAAGCGGGAATCGAACCCGCGCCCGAATGCAACTCCGGATCGGTAGACAAGCGCCTTAACCGACCGAGCTACGCCGGTGTCTTTTTTTGTAATTTCCTCAGTCATTAAATAACTAGAAAACTAATTATTGTTTAAAGACAAATTCAGGTTTTTATTCCACTGCCAATAGAAAGAGAGAGATATATTGCAAGATCTCATGGTAGACATCTCTAAGATATGGTCAATAGTGGCAATACACGGCTACGAACTGGCCAGTAGATGGCAGTAAATTGGAAATCTAATCCAGACAGAGAGTCGAACAATGATCTCCCAATTAAAGTGATTATGAATATACGAGTACTATACACTGAATTCCATTAATGCCGTCTCGTTTTTTAGTCTTACTAACAACGAAAACTATATCATCTACAACTTAATAATAACAGAGCCAGTGGGAGGGGATGAAGTACTGACTGCAAACAAACTCCAAAACGTGACTGTATTGATGGAATAGATTGTACCTACAAATGAAAGGAAATTGTTTCTTTTTGGCTTACCTGAAATGTCTATGTACTGAAGCGTTGACTGTTCAAATACTATACGGATTAATTATATGAAGTATTTACAAATCAATAACACGCTCGAAAATTCAAACATGTAGAATGACAACGAAATTTTTAATTTATGCCAAATATGTGAAAATATGCAATAATAATAATAAAAGTACTATACCAAAGATAAAACAGTAGGGGAGACTGTTGTACCTTGAAACGCTTTTCACAGTTTATTTTTTTAATTTTGGGAAATGAAATGTTTTTAATGAAAAAGTGCTTGAAATAATTATTGAAGATTCCTTTACATCTTCCTATATCTATTTTCCTGTTTTGCAGACCTATTAAGTATGAAAAAAATAAAATGAAGGGATATGTAATGTGTTTAAAGGTACAACAGATTCATGTACCTTGGAACATACCCTCTTGTACCTTGGAACACATGGAATAAAAACTGACAATCATAAATTAAAAATATATTTGTCGTTATAAACCAGATCAGGTTTCTCTGATTGATACTTTATTTTCTGGAGGAGCCATAACTGCTTCAACAGCTTTTTTCAAGGCATTTGGATCAATTGGGGTCTTCTTAACTCCAGGCTTACTTCGTGGCATGATCTTAAAATAAAGAAAACAAAAATCTTGTACTTTGGAACATGTTTTATGGTGCAAGACGTTTTGTGTTCAAAGGCACAAGAGGGTGCACGTTTAAACAAATATGGCTCCCGAAACTAGAGGTTGGAATAAATCATGGAAATTAAAATATGTTATTAGTCACCAGATGATAGGGAACACACCGTACTTGATTGATAGTTACAAATACAATTTGGTCTCGTGTTAGAAAACATGTAACAATGAACGAAATATTTACTTTTGGTACTAAGAAAGTTGTTTTGTCCACAGAACTCACACTTTGCAATAAATCAAACCGAAACTATGGCCAGAGCTACTTAGTGGCTTTCTCTACAATCTACTTCAGTTTGAGTCCTCTAGGTAGCAGCAAAAATTAGAAAAAAATGTTCAAAGGTACACTATGTTCAAGGTACAATAGTTTCCCCTAGTCTATTTGATTAAGATGTAAGGATATGTAGATGAAGGAGAAAATAAAATTCCATTAAGTAACTTACATAGACTCTACCTATAATGTGAAATATTTGTAATCTCTGAAATTAAAGAACTCTGCGGAAATTAGAGTATAAATAATATTTGTCTTACCCACATCCTTCATTCCGTGGGGGTACAGGGCTAAGTTCCAGTCGAAGCCCCCGAATGCAAAGTAAGTGCTCTCGAACTTCTGGGCGCCACTTTTTGTTCCTGATGTCGACCCAGTCGTTGCAGTACCATGGTGGTTACCGTGATGGCCACTTCCATGGTGATGTCGGTGATGGTGGTGGTGGAACGACCCAAATATCGACTGCGGCACTCTGAATTCTGTGTCGTATATAGTTCGCACATTCCCCATTGTCAACTCAAGCTGAAACTCTCCATTTGTGTCCGTAAAGTTCCTTGCGTACAGATCACTGACAGGAATGTAGTTCCTGTTACCCTGAGCGGGAGAGTCGTACGTGAACTTCACTTGTTTACCGGAGAATGCTTCGTTTACGCTGAAGTGCTCCCTGTTCAGAAGGGTGAAGGTGAAGTCCACGTAGACGCGCATGCCCTCGGAGGGGTTCCTCCACACCAGATACACTCCTAAGACTTTGTCGGTGCGAGAAAATGTGATTGCCCATTTCTGATAGCCGCATGCGAATTCCTTTGACGTCACATCACGTTCCAGGTCACGTGTCACGGATTTTGTTACGACGAATGTGAACACGTGGGTGTTGGCACGATCCTGCAGTTTGGCGAAGCGGTACAGTAGCGACATCTCCTTCGCTGTTCGTCACACCATCTGTGGACAGAAAACAAAATACATACCATTAGATCTCTATTGTTGATATTCACATGCTTTTTCTCCTCAATTTATAAAAGTACAGTACTGTACGTATTCACGAAGCTAGGCTGCCTCTAACAGCAGCCTCGCTTGTTGTTTGCCCCTCGATTTTGTTCTTTTGGTAGCGACGCCAGAACAAAAAGTAGCGTGAATCACAGTTAGTGTGCGGCAATTGAGGCAGTAACATGGGGTTTCGTTATGGAATCTCTACCAACCAGAGGTCTGCATCGGACGTTTACGCTCGAGCGCCAAGTAGTTCATAGCATAATCCGATAGGTAGCGCACATGCATGATGGGTAAAATTGTCACGAGCGATAAATCCTCGAACGGTATAAGCCGAGCGTTAGACATTCGTTCTTGATGAACTTTGCAGTGTTTAACTAACCGCTCCATAATACAACTACAAAACTTGCCTTAAAATGTAATATAAATGTTGCATGTAAATGTTTTTTTTTTTTTTTTTTTTTTTTTTCCATACAGGAGTGATTTTGTTTTTGCCACATCTGATAGATGTTATTGGATGTAAATGTAATTATTGCAAACAGAGAACACAATCACGATAATGCAAGAACCGTATCAAGTTTTCTAGTAGTAGTAGTAATAATAATAATAATAATAATAATAATAATAATAATAATAATAATAATAATAATAATAATAATAATCTCTAATAATTACTGTATCAATATTTGCGTCTGTAACAGTTGTTCAGCATGATTATTCGTTTTATTATATTTTCTGTGACGTTATCTCTGTACTAATATTGTTATTAATATACTGCTATATCAATAATATTTTGTAAAACGTTTCTACATGGTCGCAGTATATAGGCGGAACACTATGTATAGACCTATCATATTATATGTATGTGGAAAATCAAATATTGATAATAACTGTATATCGAAGTTTTTCATACTATTGCATTTATGACTTCATGTTCCTGTTTTGGTACGTTCCATTGACTGTTCCATTAAACGTTTGTCATAAATGCAGAAAATAAAGCCTTATTTTTACCGTGTGAGCAAAACATATGTGTATCTTATCTGTCGCCTTCCATACAAGATAAGACATGTCGGTGAGATGACCTTGTACTGCGCTTCTATTTATTACCAGCGTATCACGACCGATCGTATCTCACTCGAGGGTGCAACACTCGACCGAGTTCAAGCGAACGATTTAACTCCAATACAGCACTCTGCAGTACCAACCCAACAGTCAGTCCACGCGGAGCGAGTTAATCACTGTGAGGCACTCTTGATCGCATCCAAAAACCAACTGGAACAGGCTCAAGGATGAGGCAGTCTCACACTCTCGCGAGGTCGCCGCGCATTATTGCGAGGCAAGGTACCACAAAGTTTATAATATATACAGTCACGAAGCTTGAGTTTATGAGGGTACTAGGAACAACAGACTGTGCAGGTACTATTTCGCATTGTCTGTAATGAGGCGATAGTAGCGATCCTAGTGGTTAGCAACTATCTATGGATGCATATTTACTACGTATTGAGCTTCGTGACTGTATATACCAGACTGTGTAATCACTGAGCGAAGCAAACATCATGAGGCCTTTATGCTTTCCGGCTCTAAAAGTCCTGCGTATGTTCAAACAACAATGCTAGAATGAAACCTGAACAGACCCCTAAACGATATCCTACATAAATGATGTAACCATCACGTTCAACGGTTTGAATAATGATTAAATATGAATAGTTTTATAATATATTTTATGCTCGACCATACCGAAATGTAGTAATTATACACCTGGTAGGAGTCCTTTAATGGACCTCATTAAAGTCCACCTATTCATTAAAGTTCAGGTGTTCCGCCAATCAGAAAGCACCATATGAAAGCGCAAGTATCGATTTCACCAATTGCACAATAAATAACCTACATTTAAAATAAAGTCAGTTCTGTTACTATAATAATTAGCGTTAATTGTAAATAATATTCAAATAAATTCAATTTGTCATCTCGTTTTTCAATGTATAATTCAATTTCAAGGTCATATCAAGATTAATGTTTCTTTTATTCTCTATATTACATCAAGGTCGTCGAAATCTGTTTCTCGGAAAAAAAATCAATACTTTCTCGTCTACGCACATCTCACAATTTACGAGGTAGGCTATTGCACAAGGTCAGTTCCGCTCCTCACTTAGATAACAATAACATGAATAATTTCAAGTTAGAAATATGGTCGAGCATAAAGAGTCGTATGAAACTTGCCTATAATGGTAATTAAGACGCGAGTATGTTTATGAAACGAGCGCAAGCGAGTTTGATAATTTTCATACGAGCGTCTTAATTACCATTATAGGCTCGTTGCATAATGTACTATAACAGTAAAAAGAAAAAGTGTTAAAACTGCGATGTTTGAGATTAATTTATACATTAAGAATTTTAGAAATTAATGAAAATTGTGTTGAAATGTCTATGGAAGCGAAAGTGAAAAATTAAGTCCCGTTCAAGAGTGAAGATTTCAATAGAGGTAAAATGAATAAAAGCCATTAGTAAAATTTTATTGCTATGTTATTTTATCGATTGAACTTGATCATTGTGTAACCGATTATTCTTACGTAACACTGTGCATTAAGAGCCAACATAGAAAGTTTTTAAAGGCCTGCAATTTATTTAGGTAACGACGTTCTGCACCACCCCAAAATTACTATCCATATTCATTTCTGTAGATTTGATCTTCTGTTAACGAGGGATCGTACTTGATCTGAAATCTGTTTGGATTTTTGTAACATCTGTTGAATATAATGTTTCTAAATAATTATTTTAGTATCAACGTGAATACCTAGTTTTATTACTGGTTCATTATGAGAGAAGTAAGGTAGAACAATATTGTTTAGCAAAAGCTGTGGATCATCAGGGTATTGTGGCAATGTAAACATTTTGACTCGACACTTCAAAGGATTAAGAGCTAGTTTCGAACCTGCATTCAACAGCGACTAATTCATGAAATGCTTTTATAAATACTCCCATTTGCAGTGCATGTAAATCATTCCATTACATACACACTAGCAGTTATCAGTAGGTACATCCCTCACTGAACGTTTCTTTATTTCTTTGAATACTGTCATTGAAAAGTTGTAATATTGTACATTATTTTTCTTTCATCATAACCTATCATTTTCTTTGTCAGGTATTTGTATAACTACACAAATAAAGTACGTCAATAATTTCAAATAACGTATGTATTTCCTAATAAATCTCCGCTGTATCTTTGTAAATGAAAGAAACTTAAAACATACAAACATATTTTGTTGTTATTTTTTAACATTGTTCAGTACAAACTCTTAAATCCAAAACTACAGAGTCAAGTAGGCCTATTATGATACAAAAATTCAATTTTCTGCTAAAAAAACATGTGCTACTTTAAACATATATGAAGAATTTGGACTTAAATGTTTTTTATTTGTAATAACGGATTAAATTAAAACGAAGCCAGTGTATCATAATAGTGTTCTGTGTGGGCTATTGTGTTATATCTATAGGGTTATTCTGATACAGTGCTATAAATCTGGTCATATTACAAAGAGCAATGAAGTAAGACTACTGTGATACACACAGATGTTTAATGTATCACCTGTAAAAGTTAGGTTGAAATCACATAAAAATTAGTGAGATTTAGCAAGTTTTGTAATGACCACTTTTCTCTATAAAATATATACAATTTACTGAAACTTCAACACCTTATTCCCAATGTTAGTAAATTGCTGTGCGTCGAAATAATTTTTTCGTATGTAAGGAAATAGATTAAGAAAATTATGATACACTTTGTATTGCTAAACTAAATTTAAAATACATTTTAAAATAATGACGATTATATTTTCCAAAGTTGTTTTACATTACAGCAGTAAGAAGAATGACTATTAAGCTAAAATTGTCAGGTAAATAAGTAAAAATAAGTCTATATGTGTTTTTTTTTAAGTACCGTATTTTAGTTGCCAACATGCCAATTTAAACAACTCTGAAGGGTTGAGAAATTATGAAATATCCCCCAAGAGGTTACAATTATTTTAAGTCAGAAAATTGAACAACTAGGTAAATTTCTTTCATAGCAAACATGATATCATAATAGTCCTTCTAGCATATTACAATAACCCCAAAAGTGTACCATAATAGCCCTTCTTATTCATACACTAACTACTGCTATACTGCTCAACATTCACAGCTTTTCTTTAGATAAAAATGAAGCTGACACTTTTCTGAGTAAAATGAAAATTTAAAAATTATTCTATCTTTATTCATTCAAGAGCAATAATAAAAGTAATCGAGCATCACATCAAAATTTTTCCAACAAACAAAACTGCCTTTTCTTTTAATACATCTACTGTATGTGGCTGATAATGATTTTTTTTTAAACTTTGTTCAATATCACTCCTCAAAGAGCTTAAAATGTACTTCCATAATCGCAGTTTTAAACATTTCCAAACTGAGCCTTCGGTACATTTTAAAGTCTGCATCAAATTAGCCATATTTTTCTTAATATTATCATATTAGCCCTACTTGACCCTACAGTGATCTTACTTGGTACAGCTTCGTGTAATAGTAATATACGTTACAAGAGCGGTATGTTGACGTTTTCATTTTCGAGGAAAAGATTGAAAAAGCGAAACGTAGTTGAGCTTTTTAATTCCTGAAAACAAATACCGCTCGTGTATCTACATTATTTTGTGCGAAGATCGTTTATTACATACCTGAAAGACGAATTTCTAATTAGCTGCAATGAAATCTCCATCTTGGTTTCTGTTCAATGACGGTAACAAAACCAAAATATCTTTCTTCTACAGTGTTGCTATAAAATGTTTTCTGTGTTTACTATACTCCAGTAGGCCGTGATATACGTCTGTCTTTTTTTTTTTTTTTTCCCAGTATATAAATGCGAACTTAAAACAAACGGTAAGGTTATGTAGTGATTTATTTTTCATTTTAATATTTTAACAATATTATTTACATAACATATTGCAGTAATAACATCGGCATCTGGAATCTTGTTGATTTTTTCACGGCTTATAATGTTACTTGCATTACAAATGCAGTAACTTTTGTGGTGTTGTAGGGTTTACTTAATTTTTGCAAATATTTAAAAACAATAATTAACATTGCAATTTAGGTGAAATTGCAGTGGTAAGTTTTTTATAATTATTACTATGTTAAACGTCTCTAAAAATAATACGTTAAAAGCCTAAAGCAGTAAAATGAATGTCGCGCTTAAGCGGTAAGAAGAGGGATCTTGTTATGTGTGTTACGTTGGGAATACTGAATGTGGTATTTCACACTTACCGCGTATTGGTGCTGTGCGGAAAACAAGCAAATACGCACGATCTCGCACAAAGTAATATATTTGTCATCATTTGAATTTATATTTACCTCTTCCTGTCAATGCTGATAGCCTATATTAAATTCATTGAGCTGTCTATACGTTTTGTCCGCGCAGATATAGAAATAACAAAGTGGAAGGTGAACAACACTACGGTATATTACAAATTGAGAACCGAGCTATTTTCGACAAATCATTTCGTCTATACCTCCATGTAAAATCCATCGGACAAGTATCAACATTTAAGTATTGAGATTATTATATTGGCTATGAGAACCCGGATTTATATGTACTAAAACCAATATTTCTACCAGGTATAGTTTATAGACATATAAGCCATATTCTTACTCCTTCTAGATATCATCTAGATAATATTTTATAGGGGGTGGTTTTAGACAAAATTAATAACTTCTCTCCATTGTAACGGATTTTTATGTGAATAATTCTGCAGGCTTAAAACACTCACACAGTGATTAAAAACTTCCACATTTCGTGATTCTTTTCTGCTGTTAACATGATACACGTTGGAGATGAGCAAAGGTTTGTCTCAAATGCCCTATTACTAATTTGGAAAGCTCAGGGATTTATATTCTCAAAGAATCAAAGAATCTTTGTGAAAATGTTAAAAAGAAATCGAAAATGATTATATGGAACGCGAGTTATTTTCTGAAGATATCATAGACCCCAGTGGCGGCTCCTGCGTATTTCTTAAGAGGAAGAAAGAAGTTAACAGCACGAAATGATACCTTCTTGAATAAAACATGCTACAAATTAGCCTACATGCATTAATTTAAGACCAAGCAGTGTTGGGGTTGGCCTTTCCTTCTGTGTAACAATAACATGCTCTTGTAAAGTAAGTTTCCTAAATTTTACAAAATATATTATGTTTTCACTTCCATCCATTATTGAATAATTGCACAAATGAACAATTACAAGGAAATTCACAACCTCGCAGCATTTCTCGCGCACACTACAGCATCACAAGTGTTGGAAGAGACTGTAGCTACTAACACTTAATCGGAACCGTTTTACGGAAATGGGAATGGGAAATAATCTGAGGAAAGCGAGAACACTGCACCCAACCACGTGGTCTGTGTTGCCACATGTACATTTTACAAGATCAGTATCACATGCTCTTGAAGAATGTCAGGTCTTGTGACTGTTGTCCTGTCTAGTAGACAATGAATGGAAGTGAATTTCAGGGGCCAAAAGACCTGCGATACTAACGTAGAACAAACTACTTCCTCTTTGTTTTATATAAACCCAATTTTAACTTCCAAATATCCTTGAAAGATTCAAACCATGAATAGTAGCCTATATAAAGTGCAATGAATAATATTTATTTATAATTTAAAAAAAAGTTTATATGGTATCTTTCATAGCTTTGCGTTAAAACTGTTTTTATTGTGTCTCTCCTAGATGTGTTATAGTCTGGTTGAATGCAAAATCGTTAGATGGCAGCGGTAGCGAGCTTGCTGCATGACCAGTCGGTTTCTATTTCCCGCCCATGCTCTGATTCAGAGGAGGATCTCCTCCCTGTCCGTTCATTTACTTGCTTTAAAAGTCTGCTTCTTTCTCTGGCCGCTAGTGCGCTGTTGTCTATGTGTGTTAACTGCAGTAAAAGAGGAATGGATTAACTTTCCTCTATACAAACAATATCGCATCTTTCTCACAGTTTTCTAGTAGCACATGAGCGCGCGTCGTTTAAAAATCGATCAACCGAGATTGTCTTATAGCTGAGAACTTAAAAATTATCGAATCTTCCTCGAATTTCTTAAGAAAGAAAAAAATGTGAGGAGGACGTTCTTCCCTTCCCTCCCCCGAGGAACCGCCACTGATAGACCCCATTATTATATACCTCGTTGTATTAGTGATGATGATCATGATGATGGTGTTCCAGCTGCGACAATGAAATGGACGGAATAGAAGAACTTCAGGACACCGACTAGCGGTCAATGTTTTCAATTAGATGTGTATAACTCAGTTCTCTTCCCCTTCCACGTGACGTCAACCAGGCTTTCAGATCTTATGCGCAAGTTGTATTCTTAAGACAACACAAGACATAGACATAGCTCAAAGGAAAACACACACTATTCCAATTAGACAACTGAATATACGGCTATAATATTTCTCCGATATTTAGAGTCCGATCTAATGGATTTGTATCCACGAATGAGCAAATTGCTGCTCCTTTTTCCTCCCTCTATTTAAGACAGGTTTACGTTTCCCTTTTAGTACAGCCTCGGTTGTCAACCCTCGTCAAGCTTATCGCACCATCTTTTCGTCGTCCCGCGGGTAATTTGTCTCCTATAATCCTCGTTACCCTGTCCTCTGCCATTCTCTTGTCGTCCTGGTGCAACTCGTGTACTGGAATGACACTTCGTTCCCTGGGTGGTGCGTCATTAAGACCCACGAAACTAATCCCACTTATTCCTTGATACGGAAAAAAATGAGTGTCGCAAAGGTGTCATGGGAGACTACTTTGCTACCATTTACTCCTTCTGCAAAACTCGTTCCTTTCTGGTGTTGCTGTTAATATTAGTCTACCGCTCATTGTTGATCTTCATTGTCTTACCCCCACGTGCATCAATGTCGGTTATTGTAACCACTGGTTAAAATTTTCACCTAACCCCTGGTTAAGCATTTTTACAGTGGATTGACCTCGGTTACGACTTAAATAGGAGGTTAACCACAGTAATTTTATAACCGGCCATATTCGAGCAGTTAAAAGGGATAACCAGTGATTAGTAGACCAAGTAAAGCAAAATGGCGGCCAGAGCCACAGATATTTATTTCGAAGACTGTTATTATTGTACAGTGCTTGAATTACTTGGATATAGCATGAGCATGTAGTTTCTTTAGTGGAAAGAGGGAATTCTTACGAGGAATTAGGTGACAGAAAATTTCAGGAGGAATTTCGTTTATCAAAATCTACAAATGAATCACTTGAAATAACACAAAAAGTCATTTTTCTCCTATGAATCGGCTACTTATAGGCCTATTACAATTCTATGTAACTGTTATTTTCTGTATTTTAAGAGGGAATACTCGAATATCTCTTTCTCTGTCACTGGCCGAACAAAGAGAGGTTATGTATAGATCTTAGGATAATGAACAGTTCTCTCGTGTAAATGGGATCCTAGATCGTATACATATTACTACTAATCTTCTGCATCCTTTTCCATTATAGATATTCCATCTTTTTATATAATATATTTAAATCCAGTAATTAAGTCTATCGATACTTCAACCTCACATTGGGATATAATCATTTTTGCATTCAATTTTCTATTTTGTACGATTTTAACCTAACAGCACTGAAAAGCAAAGAAATGCAACTCCCAAATATAACAGCGCCCAAAGGCAAACAAATGCAAAGCGAAAATGTAGGACATGTTCATTTCTATGTAGAACGAAGTGAGCGCAGTTGTTTTTAGACGTTCACTATTATCTTTGAAGCGATATGGATGCTTTCCTTTAGTCATTTTGTAGAAACAGTGTAAAATCATAGACTTTACTCTGGTTACATGAGGTGTCAGCTAGCCATGTTTAAGTAATCGATGATTATGAATGGTGCACAAAAATTACATTTTAACCACTGTTACTGTTTAACCATCGTTTCGTAATCTATGATTACTGCGTTTTTAACCGATGTTGATGCACTTCGCCATTAGCAACAGATGTTACTGTGGACTTAAAATACCTAAAATCCTATTTAAATTACAGTGAAGTCTAAAGAATAGATACGTTTGTGTCATTGTAGGAAGATTTTTGTGTTCAACTTTGGAAACATTTGTTTTCCTGTCTTATGATAATTTAACGAGATTATATCAGACTATTTCGTTTATATGACGTCATTACATTTTCGACCAATGAAGTGTAATGAAATTTTGAATTCTAACCAATCATAGTCAAATATCGCGATAATTTTTGCAGCTAGAATTATCGCTATCAGTTTATCGCATGGTCGTTCTTTTGTTTAATCGTTGTCGCCAACTGTTTCCCCGTAATTTGATGAGCATGAAGCCATTAAGATGCATATACACGGTTAAACTGTTCTTTCAACTTTACGCATTCAAGCGATGAATGCAAGATTGATTGCTAATATTAATGATATATTTACGCAGTGAAGACGACGTTCAAAAGGGCGCACCATGTAGACACAAAATCTTCATGCATCTTAATTGAACGTACGTTTTAAACTTGATCATTTCAATATTCTTTCCAGACTGCATGCATACGCGCATGGAAAATTGAACTGTGTAGATGCAGCTTCAGTCCCGTTACACACTACAGCGAGAATGCGTTGGTCGATCTATGGAAAATGCTTTCCTATAGCATGGAGTAACGGTCGAAATAAGGCACAGCTGACACATGGTCCCGCGCCCACAGGTAACTAACCTAATTGTAACCTATAAAATCTGTAGGCCTCTTACGTGAATGAAATTAAACAATTAATAGGAAATCAGATGTTCAAGTTTATGTAACATCAGCGCGTATCAAACCCAAAGATCTTGTATATTATATACAAGGTCTTTGATCAAATTGCCTTCTGTAAGGCGTAATAAAATATGTTTTAATTATCTATACAGAGATGTCTTCACTGTTTAGCAACATATGTCTCGCTGTAGTGTGAATTCATAAGCATTGCTATATAGCTGTTTCCACACAATATTACATAATTCTTAGTTCTCGGTGTAGTGTGTAATGTAACGAAGAAGTACTAAATAAAGTGTAAAATTCTACTTCCACATTTTCATCTTCTAATTCCATGTATACTGAAAAAATTGCACTCCATCATTCAGATTTGATAACTGCGTTTTCAACAATTTTTCATTTAATTAATGTATTAATCAGGTAATTTGTAATTATAAAATGTTTAAATTCTATTATGATTTCAGTAGATAATGAAAACGTATTTCTGTTATAATAATAAGAGAAAAGTGCAGTACATGTAATTAATATTGTTAAACTTGTATTTCGCTTTGCGCAATTGGCATTACTGAATAACATCCATTCTTTATTTTCTTGGGTTATTTTACGACGCTGTATCAACATCTAGGTTATTTAGCGTCTGAATGATATGAAGGTGATAATGCCGGTGAAATGAGTCCGGGGTCCAGCACCGAAAGTTACCCAGCAAATAACATCCAATTTATTTATTGCAGTAATCGATATTCAATCTATCTCAGCTTCACAATGTCTGAATAGGTTAAGTATTCTGTAAATGTACAATTATTAACAACTTGTGAACGAATTTTAGGTATATATTATTTATATTTTCATTTTATTCACGAAATAGTCCTAATAAATGTCACTCGAGGTCTGAGATTACTACAGACAATTTCTCAAGTCCAATGTACGCCCTAGTAGATTATAAAATGAGAAATACTCAAAGTTGTAGGCCTACGTAAAATTGTTCAGAACACATACATACTAACATCCGGAATTGGAACGAACAACTGGTGTTCCTGTTGCGTTAGTTTTTGTTTTTTGCACCTATGTTTCCGCAAACGAGTTTGGATAATAAAAAATTTAGTAGAAGCATGGAAACTTATTGCAGACAATTTAATGAGCGCGTCGGAAGTTATAGGGTGGTGGGGAGGGGAAAGATGAAGATCCGAAATGGGTAAGAAAATGACACCAGAGCTCGGAGCGCACGTTCGTTTGCCAGACTATAAATTACACCGACCGTAAAACTTACATAAAAGCGGGGAACTTTGGCTTCTTATAGGAGAGTTTGGGTAATGATGCAATTTTTATGTCCAACTTTGTTCCATATTTTTGTTTAATGACACGATAAATAAAGAAGTAACTTCTCACAGGTTACTTTGTCCAATGTAATGTAGAGCGCGCAGCAATGTTTGTGTCTAAATCCAAGCTTCACCGCTTTTCCCTTCTCCTATTGCAGGAAACATACTGTAAGTTCCAATTTGTAATTATACGGAATACAGAGTCAATATTACTGTATTAATTAGAAAGAAGAATTGTTTTTATTTTGGCCAAGAACACGTATCTATTCAAAGATTTAAGAACGTTATAATATGTTTGCGTTTAAATAATTTTTATTTTCACTTAATGGTAAATTATATTCCACGCGTGGACATAAAAGTTTAATGTTAATACTAGCACTAGCAAAAGAAAATGAACATATAAATGAGGAACGTATACGTAAGAACAATAATTTCTATTGGTTCTCGAATGGATTTTTTTTTTTTTTTTTTTTTTTTTTTTACGAATCGATCACGGTGCAATAGATTGATAGATGTTACCGTCCGTTGCAAATTGACCGGTGTTTATTCCACGAACTAGCCAGTGCGTCATTTCCCTCTACGAATGCTTTGATCCCCTCAATGCCCCAAGTTCCTTAATCGCCTATAATGTCTTGTATACAACGACAGTAGCGACATGCGCTAGCGGTCATGTAACATTGAACGCATAGTAGTACCACAGTCTAATACATACAGTCGGGCAACTCATACGATAAAATATGCCAACATTTAACAACTGGCGCGACGGTAGCCCTCTAGCGGCAGGCAAGTTAAAAGTGTGCACACGACATATGATAACACATCAGAAAACGGGTTTTGCGCAACTTATTTTATATTTTTATGCTATACAGTAAGTGTATATGGTTCTTATTAATTTTACTTTAGAATCCTAGAAGAATTTCACACGCAGTTAATCTACAAGTTTCAGAAGCTGGAAATAAACGTAATTCTTTCTGCTCCTTTCAACTGAATCATGGACCTGATCACGTATCATGGTTTGAAATAATATAATTGTTCGTACGTGGACGGTTAATTCAATTCATTCCTAAATACATTTATGAATCATTGGAACTCTAGATTTCTTGTGAGAAGAGTCAAAATTAATAGCTTCAAAATTGTAGGGCATATTTCGTAGGGTACATAGCGTGGTGAACTCCTCTCCCTATTTCCTGAGAAATTAACTACTTTGCATACCGCAAATTGGGGTAAACTCGGCCGCTGAGGTAAACTTGAAAATAAAAAGGGGAGGAATTAAACCTTAATATGACAGACATTGATTTATGAAGTTCATTATTTTTTCCTTTCTTAAGAAACGGAAAAATCGAAAAAAAAAATCGAAAAATCGAAACGGGATAATTGGGAGGAAAAATTTAAAGGTACGCAAAGCGCGTCCTTGCAAGGGGTTGGAGGCTGTAAGAAACTAAATATGTGAGCTCCAAGCCTGTTGGCCACTAGTCTCACTCCGGGTTACGCTGCTCCACTGAAGGAGTTCTAGAAAATTTTGAAGGGGAAAACCGAAAATGGACGTAACCTCTTAGGTACCACATACGCGAGGGGGACGGAAATGTGATCAAGTGATTATTTCCTTTATTATTTTGAGTCACAAATAGTGCTGATATTATGGTTTAAATTTTTATGGCAAGTTTACCGCATTTTACATTACATTTCCAATTTTCACACATAAGCTTAATTTTAATTTATCCTACCTATATAATACGTAATTTACATGCACTTACTGTTAATATGATGTAGGTGGGAACAAATAAATGAACACACAATTATGTTCAAAAAATTGTAACTTCAATTAACTCAGAAAATGTAGCCCTAATTTTATTTTCAGAGCAGAAGTGGTGTAAGTCAAAAATGGGTAATGAGGGTTAAAGTAAACATTCTGTAAAATACAGCGCAAAGTAGCAGTTAATATTGAATTTATTTAAACTATTAGTAGTCAGTGGATAGCACGAAGGATATATTAATTGCTACTTTGCGCTGTATTTTACAGAATTTTTACTTTAAACCTCATCACCTAATTTTGACTTACACCACTTCTGCTCTGAACGGCTCAAATAATCACTGGGAATGTAAAATCAACACCAATAACAGTCATGCAAATTATTACAGAAAAGGTTGCTTTTTATATTAAATTTAAAAAGGTTCTTTTATTTCTTGAGAACTTAATACTTCTGCCACATGACTCTACACCAACACATCAGAAATTTATCGACACAATCTTGATTTATTCAAGAAGTGAATATTTTGCAAAAGGATTACAATACTCCAAGAATTCTTGAAAAATTAACACCATGATCCCTACTTGAATGCAATATAACATTCAACTTTTGAAAAATATAAAGAAAAAAACACGAATACAAAAATTATGGAATTACTTGCATTAAAAACTGTAGATACATTATCCAAAATCGGAATGGTTACACATTTACACATATGATCACTGCAAAAAAATAATATACTGTAACAGGTATTTACTTTGTTTTTATTTAAACTCTCCTTCCTGACATACAAATAGGTAACTGATAACCAATAAATGTTTTATAGAACACAATACGTAGGCTACCTACAACGTGGATTATTCGTTATGACATAGTTGTGATTTTCTCTTGGTCTTTAGGGAATCTGAAGAACGACAAATTCGAAGATTTAAACTTGTTGTTACTACAACTTTCGTCATTGCACACATTGCCTTTACTCCGACGCATGATTAAAACGTTATAACATCTCGCATCCCTTTAAAGCACGTGTTGGCTGAACGAGACTGTATCAACCCTACGACCAGTGCCTTGCCTGCCGCTTGGGCGCTAGTCTCGCGAATGTTGGCAAAAAATGTGTTGAAGTTGCGCGACTGTATGTATTAGACTGTGGTAGTACACTGGCGTTGAAAGATATGTGACCTACAATTTTCTGATCGTGTAAGCGAACTTCCCAACTACAAGATAAGTCAGAACCAAAGATAATAAAAAACAGATAAATATTCAAATAGTTTCGCTAAATCTCAAAAGGTGATACTATTTTGGGACAGGTAAAAACGTGTTAGGGAAAATGGTGATGTACTTATTAAGTTTATATTATTCTCATAGTTGACAGCATCGACGGTTTCCCGCTAAAACTAGTGCTTTATATAATCATTAAAAGGGGATGAAATTTTGAATTTTAAAATGAGTACATTTATGTAGGCTACCATTGGCTACCGTGACTATTACATTCGCCATCTATTCATAGAAGTTAATAACTAAAGATACCACATTTACACGAACACTTTCAGTCTTACAAATAAACAGTACATAGTTTTTATACGAGACGTATGCAGAGTTGAGATAGAAAACGTTACTAATAAACCGTGAATAAGCTATGGACGTATAAACAGGCCGTAACTATACAATGGGAATTGCTTTGCAGTAGTTATATACACGAAACCCCTTGTTTAAGCGTTGTATATAGCGAAAAATGGCCGCCCCTCTAACAGCTGTTCGTATCGACTGTCATTTTATGATGATGGTTACCTTGTAACCACAGAAGAACAAACCAAAGATCATAGAATTATTAGAATAATATTGCTGTAACTTGTACTCTTTGACCAAAATGTAGTTTGGTAATCGATTAGAGCCAGTTGTACTATCGATATTTAACACGCCACACTAGAGCGCTCTACCGGATGCAATAGAGACCTCAGATATTCTATTACCTTTCGTAACGAAGTAATGACGAAACTATGACGTAGCTGTTTAACAGTATACTGTTATACACGACGTATGTAGTGATTATTAGTAAGGAATTTACACACGACTTATAAACGAGCTACTCACTGTATAAGACAGTTAAACGTCTGTACATAGGGTTTTTATTAGTAAGACCGTTTATCAATAGCTATAGATTAGTAGGGGTCAGGTATATTTTAACCATAGTGTACCATGAAAAGGTACTTGGTTAGAAACTGTTTCATGAAGTAGGATACCCTAATTGACTTTCAGAGCATTTTTTTAGAACAATGTTTCTCAACAAGTGGTACTTGTACCTCTAGGAGAACTTAAGAGAAAACTTAAGGGGTACAAGGTGTAATTTTTTTCCTTGCCCATGTAATGCTAATATAATATAATCTTCGGAATATGTATGATAAGACTTTCTTGTGTTAAATTTTAATGTAGCTACCTTGTTTACATGTTTCGACCTAATTATGGGTCATCTTCAGAACTGGTCGTTGTTGGTCTTGGCACCTCTTGTTGTTTCCTGTGAGAGTACGCCAAGACCAACAACGACCAGTTCTGAAGATGACCCATAAATAGGTTGAAACATGTAAACAAGGCACGTTAAAATTCAACACAAGATAGTCTTATCATACGCATTCCGAAGTGATACAGTGTTAAAAGTTGTATAATCAAGATGTATAATATAATCATTAGGAATGAAGATTTTGTGTTTATAGCACATTGCGTTGACGGAAACTCTTCATGCATATAATCTTGTAATGTGAAATAACAGAAAATTGTTTCTGTATTAATTGATAAGTTGTTGACTGAAACTATCAAACAATTATTACTATAAGTACAAACAAGTAAAGTAGTAAATAAGTGAATAAGTAAATAAATGAACAACCAAGTATATAAACAAGTAAATAAATAAGTATGTAAATAAAAAAGAATGGAGCCACCGGCGTGACTCAGTCGGTTAAGGAGCTTGCCTGCCGATCTGAAGTTGCGCTCGGGCGCGGGTTCGATCCCCGCTTGGGCTGATTACTGGTTGGGTTTTTCCGAGGTTTTCCGCAACCGTAAGGTGAATGTCAGGTAATTTATGGCGAATCCTCGGCCTTATCTCGCCAAATGCCATCTCGCTATCACCAATCCCATCGACGCTAAGTAACCTAGTAGTTGATACAGCGTCGTTAAGTAACCAACTAAAAAGAAGCATCCAAATAAACTAGTAAAAAAGAAATATACGGACAAGTAAACAAGTAGAGAAGTAAATAAATGGATAACTAAATAAATGCATAAATATAATAAAAAATAAATAAGTAAATAAATGAATGAATGAATAAATAAAGAAAATAAATAAACAAGCAAGTATATAAACAAGTAAATGGGCAAGTATGTAAATAAAAAGGATGAAAATAAACTAGTAAAGAAAGAAATATACAGACAAGTAAACAAGTAGACCTACAAACAAGTGAACAAGTAATTTTTAGTAGGTTATTTTACGACGCTTTATCAACGGCTTAATTTATTTAGCGTCTGAATGAGATGAAGGTGATAATGCCGGTGAAATGAGTCCGAGATCCAGCACCGAAAGTTACCCAGCATTTGCTCATATTGGGTTGAGGGAAAATCCCGGAAAAAACCTCAACCAAAGAAGTGAAGAAGTAAATAAATGAATAAATAAATATATGCATAAATATAATTAAAAATAAATAAATTAGTAAAGAAACAAAAAATTAAATATAAATAAATAGATAAATAAATATATAAAGTCATCTGCAATGAGTGCTATATCTGCCACAAATTATATCACGACCTCGTTGGGCATGAACCCGGGTCGTCTCTAATCTCTAGAATAAGTATATCCAGTTGCAAAGTCATTACCGAATACCTCCAGACGCGTTGCATCTGCTGCTGAATTAGCCGTGGAGAAGAAAATAAATATGCTCCTCTTTTAGACTATTATATCTTTGTCCCATTGCTGTGGAGACCTTCGGTCCTTGGAGTCATGACGCTAAAGTTTTGGTATCTCAAATCGGCCAAATTTTGATCTCCAATACTGGTGATCGCCGTTGCACTACTTATTTGCGTCAACGCTTAAGTATTGCTATTCAACGCGGAAATGCAATGAGCGTTTTGGGTACTCTTCCAGAGTCCAGCCCTTTGGACGAACTTTTTCTCCTGTAAAATGTATTATCTCTATGTAAATGTTTATATTTAGTTTTTATATTTATGTAATTGTAACGGTGAAAATATTGTTAATCAAATAATTTTTTTTTCATAGGTTTATATTATTTTTGGGAGTGTTTTTGTATACGCACACGCATTATTAATTTGGTTATAACTTTTATATCACCTTTATAAAGGTAAACACGCTTTGAAATATTTAAGTGGGAAAATCGTCGTATCTAGGTTATTTTGAAAACTTGTATGTACATTTTCACTTTATATGAGGCATTGTCGTGTATTATTTGTTAGTTGTACGGATATTTAAAATGGTTATTTAAATTTTAAGATAAGTACGCCATAAGTGTATACATATGACCTTTTCTAGATTGAAAAATACAATTAAATTTTCTTACAAAATATGTGGTAGCCGATATAATAATAGTGACAGTGCATTATTTCCGTAACAATCAAACTAGAACTCACATTACCATGTGAACGAATCAAAGCGGAATACTTATCACAATATGATTTAATAAATTGTATACACATGAAGAATTTATAATTAAATTTGATTTACAAGACCATTTTAGACCCCGAACTTCATGTTATATGACGGAAAACTTGAATCGTAGTAAAATTGTTCGTTTGTATTAAGAGGAGAGATAATGTATTTATAGTTTATAACTCAAACAGCTCTTCTCTTATTGTTAGCGCGCTCTTTGAGCGAGGATGGCGACGTATACAGACACAAGCGAGCAACAGAAGTCTCCAAACGACCCCAGCAGTATCTTTCAAGCCGTGCCTCTTCTAAGAAGTCAGGGTCGGTTCTACCACACGCGCAGACTCTACGACAAGGCCCTGAAATGCTTCAACGACGCCAACTCCATTGAGCCCGCCAATGAGCAAGTGATCCTAAGCCGATGTCGAACACATATCTCCTGCAATGAGTTCGAGAAGGCGCTGGAGGAAGCAAAAAGCGTTCTCCAGTCTCACAGCAATAACCTCGAAGCACACTACTTCAAGGCGGACGCCCAATACAATTTGAGAGAGTTCGAACTCGCGTTGATGTTCTGCCACAGGGAGAAAAGATACGGAAGAAACCTCCATACTTTGAAGAAGGAATTTTGGCTGTAAGATACAATTAGGAATACCAGTACTGTCATTGCAAGTTATCTTGAACCTTACATCCCCTAAGTCTGTCTTTGGAACTGCTCGGTACGGCGTGTACTCATCAACGTAGCGGCACGGCAAGGATGCCCCTCCCTCGGGTAACGTGACTCTTTTAAAAAAACGTTGGTTCTTTTACCTTACGGCTCTCTACTGTAAAAGAACTTGGTTCAATACAGACATCATCTTCTCTTGATACTCCGGTTTTGAGAGGAGAACATAGTTTCGTATCAAGCTTTAATTAACCTGTTATTTAAATATAATCGTGTGTACACTCCTCTCTCATCCGGGCTGGGGCCCGGCAATGAAGGAGTTACTACTGCTACTTCTATGCATTATATAGGCCTGCATGACTTACACCTTCAGCTAATAAGTACATATTCTTATAACAATATTTTACAGGCTTATTATTTGAATTTACATTAATTTACAATTATACACAATCCATATCCCTATCATTGCTGCCATCATCGCTTGTTCCAAAATTAATTATTTCGCCAATGGCATCATCCATTCGGAATTATCTTCTTAATCGTAGGTACTACTTTCTGAACACGATAGAATTCTTCGATTGTATCCCGAATGACATGTTGATCGAAGTCGTCCACTTCAACTTTACACAAGTCTAATTCTGGAATGAAATAATATGTTTAGTAGAACTATAAGAAAATAATAACTTGCAACAGTAATTCATTATGTCGCTCTCAATACAGACACTATTGTACATAACTATTATAGCAATAATTTCTAAACATTACATACCTATTCTTTCCCGGAGTAGTGTGAGGTTCATTCGGTTGTAATTCAGTATTATTTTTAATTCTCTTCACAGAACTAATACTTTTGCCAGAGTATTTAGCCGCTTTCTTATATTCCTTAGCAAGAGGTTCCAGCAAATATTTGTTTAATTTTTCCTCCTCGCAACGCTTGATTTTATTATATTTGCGATAATTTCTCTTTCTCCGCTATGGATAACAGCGTTACTTTTTCTCCGCGGTGGTGTGATTTCACTATAATTACTACCCTGTGGTTGCTGCTCCATGGTAACACTACTGGTACGCAGTGGAGGAAATAGCTCTATGTTTCTTGACAAGAGATTATGCTGCGAGGCATGTTCAAACAACTCAGTTGGCTCCACCCGCGTTACGCGCTTCCTTCCCTCTGCCCCTCTGTCCCCGCTCAGAAGTTTCAAGATAACTTGCAATAACAGTAGTTATGTTATACTGGTGACAGACTACAATACTAATCGCGATTAGCACTTATCGCGATCAGGCCCGATCGCGATTACCGAAAATGTGGTGACACACTAGGTTACGCTTGGTCCCGTCTGGTCAACAGCTGAATTACCACAGAGGAAATAATTTTCTCTATTTACATACGTATATGTTTGTTTCCCTCCTGGACAACACCTAAAGTTCATACTTTCTTTTGATGTTTGTTCATTGTTCCCTCCCCCCCTTTTTAGTTGTTTCTTGCAGCTTGATATTGGAATTTATTTGTTAAAATTGTTATATGCTTTACAATGTAAACTGATACTATTTATATCATTACTATTTATATTACTTTGAAAAAAGATTTTATAACCTATGAAATTCATATCATGCCAAAAATTTATATTATTTTGTAATAATACATATTTTTAAAATCAACCCAAACCTCAACGATAGCGTCGTAATGGAGACTGAAATTGAAAATCTGAAAAAGAAACCAGTTCCAGTTTGTAATCCATTATTTATTGAAATGAAACATCTTTCAGCAGCCTACTATTGCTCTCTCTCAGAGTGTTTAAAAAATACTCTCTATATTTATAAATGTATTTATATATGTAGACAATCAAAATAGTTCATTATAATATATGAAATCCGAATAATTCGTCTGTCATTTGTTAATATATTTCTTTTTACTTTTCTCACATCTGCATTAAATTTCTCCACTACGTCTAATAGCCCAATTTAATTTTCGTTTCTATTTCATATAATACAATGGAAGGGGTAACAAAATTCCACAGCGGAAGCTATCACGACTTCCTAAATAATATAAATCAAGGTGATTCGAAACCAAAGATTACTAAAATCTTACTTTCGTCCACTGGGCCGTGCCTCAGCACGATTATCTTGTTCTGGAAACAGGATTTAGCTCCGGATCGCGATCAGGACGGTGACACACTACAAACCCGATCGCGATTAGGTCGATAATCGCGATTAGTGACTGTAGTCTGTCACCAGTATTAGGAAGAGTTTCAACATCTTAGGTTATTTAGCGTCGAAATGAGATGAATGTGATAATGCTAGTGAAATGAGTCCGGGGCCCAACATCGAAAGTTACCCAGCATTTGCTCATATTGGGTTGAGGGAAAACCTCAACCAGGTAACTTGTCTCGACCGTGAATTGAACCCAGACCACCTGGTTTCGAGGCCAGACACGCTAACCGTTACTCCACAGGTGTGGACGCTACAGTCAATATAAGACGATAAATTAATAATACTACATAAAAAATCTATCAGAATTCCACAATCATTTTTTAATGTTTTGAATTAAATTACAGTGCGTTCGTAGCGTTGTTTTTGTGATGTATTTTTTGTGTTTTTGTGTTTATGTTGTGTTTCTTTGTGTTTTGTGTTTATGTTTTGTCTTTTTATGATGTCTATTACGTCTATTATTATGAAGCTGTAAAACATTCTTGAATTCTTTGTCTTCTTGTTAGCAAGACACTCCCATATAATTCGTTGATAATGACAGGGACATCATTTTAATTTTACTTCAATTTTTATTGTACCTGAGTTTTTTAATGTACTTCACTCCCACCCCTTCTACTAATGAAGTTCAACCGTCCTCCAACAGATCCAAAACCGCATATACAGTCATAGTAACTTCCTGGTTATAAAACAGTACGTTCTCAAAAGATTATGTTCGCGTTTTCCAGTAACGAAAGAGCTTTCAATATTGAATCATTTTCGCATAAGTGCTGCCGTCCATTTGCCTACGTCGCATCCCGGTTTCCCCCATCTGCTTCTATTCGCTTCTCTGTAAAAGCTAGTGGATGGGCTGTCTTAGCTCTTTTCTGAGAACATTAATTTCTGTTAGGAATTGGACGTCTACCCATACAACTGTTTAGTATCTACATTATGATTATTTTTAAATTTAACTCATTTGTTTATTCGTCTCTGTGCTGTGACAGTATAATATACACTGCATAATGAATACGTCCGTGGACAGCTCAGTTCTGAGTAAAAACACTTATTGTTAACTAGCTACCTGTGGGCTCGTGCTGCACCTCATTAGAAATAAATATAAAGTAATTAAAAATTAAAATAGGACGTTTGATCAGGGAACAACTTTTACAACAGCGCAAGATAATCTCCTTTGCTCATTACCCAATTTTTTTGCATTGCATTTATTGCATATATGTTTTATGTATTTTAACACGATTCAATTGAGCATAGTTAAAATTTGAATTATAAAATAATGGATTGCTAATAACGTACTATTATTGCATACTAAATCAATACACTCTCGTTGTTCGTTAATTCTCTGAGATTAAAATGAGTGTACATAAATATTATTTTAAGAAATTGAAAACGAATGTCAAAATAGCCTATCAAATTTTATTTAAGAAGCTATTTTAATCATCTGTCCTTAAATTTACTCAGACGTTACTGTAATAACATTATAGCATTATGTCCATCTAGAGAAACTAATTTCAATGGTGAAATAATAATTAATTATACAAATCAGAAGTTAATTTAGCTTCTGATATTAAATCAAGGTGATTCAAACACAAAACATTCTCTAAAATGTTTTATTAACTTTCGATTGTTGATGTCGAAGGCCCCTGTTTCGATTGTTGTTGTTCAAGGCCCCTTATAGACGAAGTCATTTGTTCTTAATTCATTGCACCGTCTTAGATGGCGTTATTTTAATTTTAAAACTCATTTATCTCATTAAATATAAGTCCTATCATAATGTTGTAAAGAATAAAACTTATGGGAAATCAGTTTTAAAGAAACTTTTGTTATTTAACATTTTTCACAAAAATCAATAATAAGCGAGATATTTCCGATTTATTTAATTCAGGCCCCATAACCTCCTTTTTAAATAAAGTATTTTGAATGCCATATAGCCTAAAATCTAAGTTACAACGAACTTAATTTATATTCCAATTTTCATGTAAATCGGTTCAGCTATTATCGCGTGGAAAGGTAACAAACATACAGACAGACATACAAACAAAAATTTAAAAAATGCGATTTTCGGTTTCAGGGTGGTTAATTATATATGTTAGGACCAATTATTTTTGGAAAATCGAAAATTACCAGAAAAATTTCGGCTACAGATTTATTATTAGTGTAGATACTGTACTATATTTTGATTAAACAAAAACAAAATGAAAATTATCAAACTCAAAAAGGTGATATTTCCTAGTTCACGTAAAAGGATGAACTACTTTTCTTTCCTTCCTATACCTAATAAAGTGATTTGTTTGTATATTACGCCAGTATCATCGAACTCCAGTCGTGGAAGGGGGTAGAAAACGGTGTTTACGATTCTCAAACGTTGATCCAAAGGTATAGCCAGGTTAATATTAGAAATGTTAGTAAAAATAAAATGATGTCCCTGTATAATGATAGGAATGTGGTAAATTGGTATAGTCACTGCAGGAAGAGGAAAGTAACAAGATTTCATATTTGTTATTAATGGAGAAAATTCACTCCGGCGCCGAGGATCGAACTCAGGACTTCCAGTTCTGCGCACTGGATGCTCTAACCACTGAGCTACGTCGAAGTTCAACCCACCGCACTGGATCGAATATTTCTCCTTCGGTTCTTTTTCCCGGTTCGATCCTCGGCGACGGAGCGAATTTTTCTCCACCAATAACAAATGGCAACCATCACAGATAATTTTGTAGGAATAAAAAAAGTAATTTTTACAAGATTTAATAAGTTTTATTGTGTTTTTTCTTAACCGAGCTTGATTTCATAGATTTTTAATTTCTCATCTTATATTCCGAGCGTATAGACTAAGATTAAAAAATGGGCTCTCAAGTGTTTTTCGGAAAAATTCACCATTAAAATGGGACACACTCACGGATACGAGAACGCGAATTCGATTATGCACAATGTTCAAAACATACAGCGGTGAGCTGCCTGGAGAGAAATAAAAAATAGGTTGCAGCCGCCAAATTACTCTTCATAATGAACGACCACTCACATAAATTGAGGGAAAGAAGACAGAGGACGGACACTGGATTTTCTTTTCTCAATCGTACTATCAGGGACTGGAATGCTTTACCTTAGACTTAATAAAGGCTTTACCAACAACCAAAAATGTATTTAAAAATAAAAGGACTTTACTAATAGACGTAATTATGCACAGTATTTAAAGGGTGTAAATGATATTTTGTTATTGAAGTGTTGTATCAGTGAAGAATTATGTTGTGTCAGTGAAGTGTGTTGTGTAAGTGAAACGTGTTCCTGTCAGTGAAATCTTTATAGTTTATAGTGGCAGTGCAAAGTATTTGAACAGTGAAATGTTTTTGAAGTGTTAGTGAAATCAGGATAGAATCAGTGAAATGTTCCTGTTCCAGTGCAGTGAGTGAGTTGATAGCGAAATGAGTGTAATGTGGAAAGGTACTTGTGCAGATATGAACATATCATTTTCGTGGGTTTTAGTTCGAACTTAGGTTTAAGATAGAAATTAGATTTATTTTAAATGTTATTTTAAGTAATCGTGATTAATTTAATTTAGGACGTTCCCTGTTATTATTATTATTATTATTATTATTATTATTATTATTATTATTATGATCATCATTATTATTATTAGCATTGTTAGTATTAATTATTAGTATTATTATGAACTAGCCGTACCCGTGCGCTCCGCTGCACCCATTAGAAATAAATATAAACGGAGCGAATTTTCTCCACCAATATCACAGTAATTACATAATTAAAATAGGACGTTTGAACCAGGAACACTCATATTTGATAAGAATAAATCGTTTAATATTTACTTAATTTAAATTGTATTAAAAAATTAAAAACGATCATTTTGATCCAGAGACCACTCATTTGGTCATAAAAATTATTTTAAAATACAGGAAACGAATGTACAGAATAGCCTATCAAGTTTTCTGTGCATTAGAAGCTATTTTAATCTTACCTGTCCTCGATTCACTCAGAAGTTACTGTAATAACATTATTACTTATCATTTTAGTTTGCTTATCATTTTATTGTGTACTATTTATATTGTATATAAGACACTGAGGACGGCCACTTGCAGTGTAAATAAATAAATACATACATACATACATACATACATACATACATACATACATACATACATACATACATACATACATACATACATACATACATACATACATACATACATACATAGCAGTATGTCCATCTAGAGAAACTACACTTTCCAATGGTGAAATAATAATAATTATACAAATCGGTTAATTTAGCTTCCGATATTACTTCATACAAACACAGAAACATTCTCTGTAGGCTATGATTCATAGTTTTCGATTGTTGTTTCCAAGGCCCCTTATTTAAAGAAGTCATTTGTTTTTTTATTTTATTACAAGTGTTGCCTTAGATGGCGTCATTGTAATTTTGAAACTCATTTATCTCATTAAATATCAGTTCTATCAAAATTTTACATAGAATAAAACTTATCGGAAATTATTTTTAAAGAAACTTTTGTCATGTAAATTTTTTGAAAATTAATAATAAGGAGATATTTAGATTTATTTAATTCATGCCCGTATAACCTCCAGTTAAGTAAAATATTTTGAATGCCAAATAGTGTAAATTCTAAGTTACAACGAACTTAATTGATATTCCAATTTTCATATAAATCGGTTTTAGTTTGAATTATCGCGTTTAAAGGTAACAAACATCCAGACAGACAGACAGACACATAGAAACAAAATTTCAAAAAGCGATTTTCGGTTTCAGAGCGGTTAATTATATATGTTATTATTAATTATTTTATTAAAATTGAAAATACCAGAAAAATGTCGGCTAGATTTATTATTAGTTAGATTGTATTTTTAATTAATAAGTTTATTATTGTCATTATTGAGTGTAATTAGTTACCACTGCCACCAGGTATATATATATATATATGCCCATTGCAGTGTGAATAAATACATACATACAATGTTTAAATTTTTTGCAGGCCGAAGGAGCTATTGAAAATTGTATCGGCCGGAACGTGGGTCCAGTCCTTTACGATTTATTGGGCCCTATAAAGAAGATGGAAAAGCTGGAACAGAGGAAACGTATGCAGGACTATCTCAGATATATCAAGAAAACAAAAGTACAACCCGTGAAAGAAAACACTCGCTCCTATTGGGATATGGTCAAAATGGAAAAATTCATGTCTAAACGTTACCTGGGCCACCAATTTGCACAAGATATGTACTTCCTGGAAGAATTCAAAGGCGTTTCAGATGTGAGTCCTAAACACAAGGCTCATTCTGAAGAGATCCTCAAACAAGTACAGGAAGGTTTAAATTTACTGACAAGAGTGAAGGTAAAAAGTTCCAGAAATAAACGCGCAGTAGTTACCAATAATATTATATGAGCTATTCCATCTCAAATCGACCGAAATATAGAGAAAATTGACCTTACAATTTATAAATACAATGAAACTTTTTTTGTATGTAGAGAACTGTGATACAATGCTTTGTGCAAAGTTTGAGGCATCAGAACTTCATAGTGTTTAAATTTAAAAAATTTTAATTTATCGTATTTTCATAAAATTAGCAACTTTAAACTGTTGTAGCTCCGAAACCCTTTCACCCAATGATCAAAATCATGGTTTATTTTGATGCTGAGAAATTAAAGTTTATATTGACATATAAACGGATTTTCTTACTTTTTATGGAAATGGAGAAATTTAGATTCTTTCCTCATTAAGACGCCTTTGGCTAGGAAAAAATATTTCAAAACATATAGTTAGATTCCGCATTGAAAGTACAAATAAACACATATTTTTCACTGATGGTATGTTGATAAGAAATTATTGAAAATATCAAATAAAGAAAATAAATAGCACGTGAACTAACCAGCTGACTGTGAGACAGGAGCTAGCCGAGACAAGCAAGGCCAGGAGACAAATTCGTGATGTGTCGTCTAGCAGTCATGACTGTGCTAGTTTTATCACAGGTTTTCATAAACACAGGAGTAAAATGACACCCAACGCTCGCTTATCTTCAGCTCTCGGCAAGTGCGTGCGGTACTGCGCCGTTCAAGACTTGGCGTGTGAAAATAATCTATACCCTCGAAATTTATTTCCGTACCACTAATCAAACAATGCCGAATCCCTCTTAATAATGCAAGGTTTTTTCTCAATATTTTTTTACATTTTTACAAATGGCCAAAAAGCCTAGAACCAAGTAAAATCAGATTATCTGTCTCTCTGTGTACAATAAAAATAAGGATTACTTCTTAACATAACCTACCAAATGTCAGCTTCAAAATAAGCTCTCGTTCAATGTTCTGCAGTAAATGGTTCCAGAGTTCTGAGCGCTGAAAGAGGCTTGTTTTTATAAAATACGCTAAATTTGTCGCTCAATAATACAAAAACCGTTTGACTTTCGAAAGTATATTTTTCAAAATGCACTCCCCTCAGCATCTTGTATAAGTTGGGAAAAAATTAGAGTATAAAAAAATGCGAGGTTTTTTTACTAATCGATTTCATATGGAATAGCCCATACGTAGTAACACAATCTGCGTTGAATGTATAATGAGAATGAATTTAATTTTATTTTAATAGTAAAATTAGAAGTAGATTCAAAATCACTGCCTCCTTTGAAATGCATTATTATTGGTCGTACTGAAGAAATGATAGGATGAACTAAAGACTTATACAGACGTTTAACTGCCTTATAATTTATACAGTTAATAGTTGACTTATAATTAAGTCTTGTGTAAATTTCTTACTAATACGTTGTGTATAACAGTACCATTGTTATAGAACTACGTCATAGTTTCGTCATTATTTTATTACGAGAGACAACAGAGTAACAGAGATTCCTTATTGCATCCGATAGTGTGCGCTAGTGTGCCGCGATAAGTATCTATAGTACAACTGAGCCTAATCGATTACCACGCAATATTTTAATCAAGAGTACAGCTAGAGCAACATTATTCTAATTATTCTGTGTTCTTTGATTTGTTGTTCTACGGTTACAAGACAACCATCGTCATAAAATGACAGTCGATACGAACTGCTGTTAAAGAGGCGGCCATCTTTTTCTCTGTATATAACTCTTAAACAGGGGGTTTCGTGTGTATTACCACAGTCTAATATATACAGTCGCGAAGCTTTAGTTGTGAAGGTGCTAGGAACAATAGACTGTGCAGGTACTATTTCGCATTGTCTGTAATGAGGCGATATTAGCGATCCTAGTGGTTAGCAACTATCTATGGATGCATATTTACTACGTACTGTATTGAGCTTCGTGGCTGTATATACTAGACTTAGTAAGGTTTTCTCTTCCAACTCTGAATAAGTCTCGTCTAAAATTATACACGATTTATTATTATTATTATTATCATTATTATTTTATTATTATTATTATTATTATTATTATTATTATTATTATTATTATTATTATTATTATATCGACAAAAGGGAACACGGGTGAACACAAGGGTGATCACTAGGTTCCACAAAACATCAATATAGAACTTTTCATAAAAAATTAACGATTTTAAACTTGCACAAATTAATAATTTTAAATAGGCTCACAAATTAATAATTTTCTAAGTAGGCTTCTGACACTTTCTGCGTTATGAGACCGTTAGTGTGTGAGAGAGAGAGAAGGACGTTGAAATACAGAAAAGAAAGATACTGCGCATGCGTAGAACAACACTCCATCCACCCTACCATATTTCCAGAAAACATGGGTCTTACTTTTCTCTGAGTTAGGAACAATAAAATTGTGCCTATCTTGTCCTACTAAGAGTGTATATTTCCGCTTCTGTTCCGTTTATTTAAATTTGTGTATATTATGATATAATTGACATAATTAGGAACATAAAATCCAGACGTTTGAGATGGGCAGGACATGTAGCACGTATGGGCGAATCCAGAAATGCATATAGAGTGTTAGTTGGGAGGCCGGATGGAAAAAGACCTTTGGGGAGGCCGAGACGTAGATGGGAAGATAATATTAAAATGGATTTGAGGGAGGTGGGATATGATGGTAGAGACTGGATTAATCTTGCTCAGGATAGGGACCAATGGCGGGCTTATGTGAGAGCGGCAATGAACCTACGGGTTCCTTAAAAGCCAGTAAGTAAGTAAGTATGATATAATAGTATCACAGTCTAGTATATACAGTCACGAAGCTCAATACGTAGTAAATATGCATCCATAGATAGTTGCTAACCACTAGGATCGCTAATATCGCCTCATTACAGACAATGCGAAATAGTACCTGCACAGTCTATTGTCACTAGCACTCTCATAAACTCAAGCTTCGTGAATGTATATACTAGACCAGAGATGTCAAAGCTTTGTTTTTTTTCTGACCTTGACATCGTGCGCGGTCATCAAGCGCTTAAGTATGGAAAGAGAAAGGGTTGTGTATGTGAAAAGCAGCCTGTTGTATTAAGAAAACAGTGAAATTTTATGACGTTATTTTTATATGGCTTCTTTCTGTTTGATATTATCTATATTGTTTGTAAAACAAAAGTACTAATACAAGTTTCTTAATATTGCAGTTGTGTTTAAATGTTAATAACATAATAAAAAGTTAATAAGGAATATTCACATAAATTCCATAGTAGTACAACTATACTGTACTAAATGGATGAAACACATCATTCATAAAGAAAGTGATATCCCCCAAAGAGAGAGAGAGAGAGAGAGAGAGAGAGAGAGAGAGAGAGAGAGAGATTGAGTATGACGTAATAAGTTGGAATTGATATTGATGGTACCTTTAGCCTTATAAAAGTAATCAATAAACCAATCAAAACAATATTAGTACAAAACAAAGTTACCTAGGTGCTGTATATGGTTTAAATGTAACTAATATTCCATAACAAAACTCTTATCGCAATATGCTTTTAAGGTGATATTGGTAAGCAACTTCCTGTCATCAGAATATTAAATTATTTTCTTGAAATGTGCTGAAGCTACAGAGCTGACAGTTATACAACACATGGGCACGTATCTTTTGCTTGTAATGTAACAGTAGTTGCTTTGTTAATTCATTTCCTTACAAACAATTTCCATGCGTATATTTTCAAAATTTTCAATACACTATCTTCAGTAATACGAATTTACAGTATATTAGATTTATGAAATCATTCTGTAAGGCTACTAAATAAATAGGCTTATATCTGAAAATTTCACTTTTATATAACAAGAGTTGAGAAAATATTTCTTTGAATAAAAAAATCAAACTTGTGAAAATGTGTATTAAAATTAAAACTTACATTCTTATAATGCACTTATACTTATCAGACAAATCTAAAAATTAATATGGATACAGTTTTAATAAGTTCTCTTCCCTTTATCCATTGAATCAGTGCTGGCCTCCCTGAATATTCTGTTCCCTTATTCATCTGTCCCTTATTCATATGTCGTAAAAAATCTTGGCTTCTTTTTTGATAATAATCTAAGTTGGAATTTTCAAGTTAAAGAAACGATAAAAAAATCTGTTCCTCCTTTCACTCTTTGAGTCGCTTGAGAAACTTCTTGCCCCAGCAACTAAAACTTACCCTAGTACAAACCCTAGTAATGCCGCACTTCGATTATTGTGACGTTTTGTTAAGTGATCTAAGTTCTGAACTGTCAGTCAAGTTACAGCGAGCTCAGAATATGTGCGTCAGATACGTGTGCAACATCCGACGATATGATCACATATCACCGTCCTTCGCAAGTCTCTCGTGGCTCCGACTTAAAGAACGCAGAACTTTACACTCTTTGTCTTTACTCTTTCGAATTCTGCACACCTCAACACCAAATTACCTTTCGTCTCGTTTCTCTTATCTATACTCTAACCACGACGTAAATACCAGATCACTTATCTGTGGCACGCTAAATATACCTCTTCATAGAACATCTTGTTATTCCTCATCTTTTACAATATCCACCTCGCGTCAATGGAATTCCTTGTCACAAAGTATTAGGGGCTGCAAGACAACAAACACCTTTAAGAACAGCTTAAAAGATAACCTTATTAGCATTTCACTCCAATCATACTGATTTAAAATATTACTGACTACACTGTTGCTTTTTTCTTTAGACATCATCCTGATTGTGCTGTGTTTTAATTGTCTCATAATAATCTCTTTCTAATATCTAATATCATTTGAAATATATTAACATTCAATGTATTTTAGTTTAATTCTGCTACACAGTTTATTTCAGCGTTTAATTAATAGTTCATAGTATTTTGTTGTTTAATTCGTAAATAACTCTTGTATACATGTAACTCTCATCTAAATCAAATTGTTGAATTCTTTGTAAGTTCATGCATATGTATATACACTTTTAGCTGGTTGAGTGGAAGAGAAGGCCTTACGGCCTTAACTCTGCCAGCTAAAATAAATCATTATTATTATTATATAATATAGCTCGATTAAGTGGCATATACTATCTCTTTCGTCTGTCTCTTTCCTTTCCGCTGTAAAGCGCCCAGGCTCTCCTGAGGTCTAAAGCGCGCCTGCTCCTATGGGCATCAATTGACATGCCTGTACTAGACTGTATTCAACTCCTCATTTCAAACGAATTACGCTACGCTAAGCATATCTCTTTGAACAGATATTTTTGTAGAGAGTTGTAGCGAAGCAACCCCCATTGCTCTGACGTCGGCAGATCGTACAGATAAAGTGAGAGGCGTCTATATTTATTACAGCAAACCAAGACTATATATCATGAATATCCGTGCTTTGCATTTTTAATGCTTGGAGTGTAAATTTAGTGAAGTGAAAAGATATGCCTCTAGCTTCAAAAAGAAGAACCTTTACTTCCTACGCATAATTAACATAGTTATTGAATAATTTCAAGGGAAAAATTGTTCCGGGGCCGGGTATCGATCCCGGGACCTCTGGTTGAACGTACCAGCGCTCTACCACTGAGCTACCCGGGAACTCCACCCGACACCGTCTCAACTTTTCCCTTTATATCCACACAACTCGCGTGGGCTGACGAAAGTTGAGACGGTGTCGGGTGGAATTCCCGGGTAGCTCAGTGGTAGAGCGCTGGTACGTTCAACCAGAGGTCCCGGGATCGATACCCGGCCCCGGAACAATTTTTCCCTTGAAATTATTCAAATCTGCTTTACAGGGAGCTTCACCTGAAAGACTAGATTTGTATAACATAGTTATTGCTCTCACTTATGTCAGAACTGCAGGTCTCATACAGGTTTTTCTTTTCTTCTTTCACTCGCTGAGACTTAACTTGTAATGGCAAACAATTCTCTGACTGATCTGATGTAATCAAAACATTTTCGTTTCAGTTGCAACTTAAATTTGGAAGTAGAAAATAGACATGGTAGTCAAATATGGAGAGTATGGTGGAGGAACTTGTGCAGTGGTTTGTCTTCAGGCCAAGAGCTCTTCTGTACAACTGTCGCCCAGAGGATTGGTGTGTTATATGATATAATTTATTGTGGACAAAGCAGACCTTATAGAAAGTTTTTCTTGGGGTGTTTCAGTTCTCCTCTTTAATTGCACCAACAATTTCCACTTTTCCCTTACTTCTCTATCATCTGCCATAGTTAAAAAGAAGCTCGGTTGAAGTAATGAGGGTAGCATGGATTTCTGATGGACATATGCATAGATTCAGAGTTGACGCTCCAGAACATGGTGGTCTCACTCTGGTTTGGAAATGAAATTGGCCGTGCACGACTGAGGCAGGATGAGAACGTCATCCGCCAACAGTCTGACTTAGAAAAATTATCGAATATAGAGGATACAATGTGCAGTAGAGTTGAGCAACACGATTCTTTTTCAGAAGTCGATTCCAACGATTCAATCACACATTACGAATCGATTCTAACGATTCGTTCACGATTCTTCTCAGTCTGCGATTCCAACTATTCTTTTGAATCGTCAACGAGTTCACGATTCTTCCTACTCTGCGATTCCAACTATTCTTTTGAATCGTCGCAAGACACTTTCCTTTGCCATCGCCGGCTGCTATATACGCGTAGAACAAAAACGTTCTACATCTCTCGCATAGATGGCATAAGAGGCGAGACATTGGATTGTTTCTTTCTCATTGGCTGGAAGCATTCAGTATGACCTCCATTAGTCTACAAAATTACCCAAGATAATGTCTCTAAATTATAATTTATCAACTGAACCTTATTATGAAGTACATTTTTTTGCATTACATCTCTATTTAACTATGCAAATTTCAGGTTTGTGTTCATTATTTTCCATACTTAACAAATGCAGTACATATTTTGATTTCACTCTCGCTCGGGAGCATTCGACACGGTTCGGAAATGTCCGCTGACAGGTTACATTAAACAACTAATAGAATCGTGGGTTACGATACCATGCCGATTCCTTACTATTCTTTTGAACGACGATTCGTTACGATTCTTTTGAACGACGATTCGTTGATACCACGAATCGATTCTTACGATTCTTTATTATTAGTCGTTCGAATGAACGATTCGTTCACGAATCGACCCAACTCTAATGTGCAGAACTGCTGGGATCTGTCGCTGACTTGAACCTCGAAGTCGGTGAAATCACGGGGTGTGCCCACTTCTTCATGCCAGGCTGAGTCAAGCCTCTAGAAAAGTTAAAAAATTATTTACCATTATTATTTCACACAATTCTCATTGTCGGATATAAAATTATACCTAATGTTAATCATATTGCCATATATTAGGCCTTTTACAATCTTGTGCTGTCCGTTCACCTGTTTCCAGGTCGAACGAGAGATGGTCTCCGAGAAGAGTGGTCTTTCAGAATTTTCTTTTGGAGTATACTGTTGTTCATACTTTCCATATGATGTTTCAAATTTCACTGATATTGCCAAATGTAGTCAAATACAAGTTCCACCTCAAAGTTCAACTATCATGACCTCATTTCCCACTCTTCGTGCTTACTATATTCTGCAGTCATTGACATGATTTTCATATCACATTCTGTGGTTCTACTAACATAGGCTACTATTTTCTTAACATCCGAACTTCATTTCCATAAGAGTCCCAGTCATGCGAGAATATTGTAGATAGTAAATCACTACGTTTTCTAATATCGGTACCCTATGAATTGAATACGAACTTTTTTTAAGTTTCAAATTTCAAATTTCACAAATTTCAAATGTATTTATTTAATACATTACACTTGAGCTACATTAGACCGAGCCCGAAAGAGCAGAAGCTCGTGCTCGGGCGCAGAATAATGGATAACACTAATCTTTTTCGTGTAATAATTAGTGCTGTTCGATCAAAATATTTAATCGATTAACTATATGAATTTAATCGATAGATTAATCGAGTTTTTATCGAGTTGAAAAAATGTTTTAATAAACTCTAATACACAATTATTGTTAAATTAAATTTGTGTTCGGTGTTAAGCATAAGAATTAAATGTTGTATAAAAAAAGGTAAAGGTAAAGGTATCCCCGTAATATGCCATGAAGGCACTTAGGGGGCATGGAGGTAGAGCCCCATGCTTTCCATGACCTCGGCACTAGAATGAGGTGGTGTGGTCGGCACCACGCTCTGACCGCCTTTTACCCCCGGGAAAGACCCGGTACTCAATTTTTATAGAAGGCTGAGTGAACCTTGGGGCCGTTCTGAAAGTTTGGCAACGAGAAAAAATCCTGTCACTACCTGGGATCGAACCCCGGACCTTCCAGTCCGTAGCCAGCTGCTCTACCAACTGAGCTACCCGGCCACCATTAAATGTTGTATATCTGTGTATATTGTATCGTTATATTACAAAACAACTATTTTAATTATTAACATATTTATCATGAGGCTTATAATTTATTGTGTCAATTTCTCCGGGAATTTTTTAAACAAACATAAATAACAGAAAGTATGAAGACTCGCCTGGTTAATACTGCTTCATCCATGATTTTAAACATGTGAGTGCATTCACATGATCCGAATTAAGTGCAGATCTACGTTTAGTAACAATGTTTCTGCATCACTAAACACGAAAAAACTTTTTTCTGTCAACCACTTCTCCACGACCGAGTTTACCTCTCAAATTCTCATATGATATAATGGAGTTTACACTTTTCACAAACCACAGAAAAGTGATTTCTTTTCTTTATCAAACTAAACACACAACCTTCATAAACAAACTCAGTACAGAAACTGCAACTGCAAAAGTACAGCGGTCGAAACAGAAGACTGGTCTCTATTGTAATCGAAATACCACTTGCACATATGCAGACATGGCTATTTTAAAAGAGATGAGGAGGACGAATTCCAGAAAAGTATATATTTCATATTCTAGGAAGATAAGCTGACAACAAGTTGGAAGTTTTCTTGGAAAACCATAAAACTTAATAAGGGTTTCGCATTTTGTTTTAACTTTCAATAGAGGTAGACTAGGTCACTGTCCTTATATCTCCATCTCTTTCTGAAGTGTTTCTACAAAGATTTTCCCTACGTTACCTGGTTTACAGTTAGAAAATAACAATAACTTATTATTGTGCTTTTAAGCAAGCACTTTCCGAGAGAGAAATACTGTCGGAATTTTTAGTATGAGTTTGTATTAACAAAATAATAATTAATATCAACTACAACCGATTAATTTTAATCGACTCGATTATTCGATTAAATATTTTTGAACGATTAATCTTACAACAGCAATTGATCGATTAATCGATTAAATCCCACAACACTAGTAATAATTATTATTTTTTGAAATATCATATTCACCTTCAAAAGGTAAATCATATTCCAAATAATATAAATCCTTCACTCTTTCCAGAATTTTGCCATCTAAACATAATTTTGCTTTGGATTGGTCCCTTACAAAGTAACATATTTTTTCAGTTGAAATTTCCATTTTGTATTTCCCCTAGTGTTTAAAATTTTAGTATTTAATACGTCTTTATAATTATATGATTTTACTAATGCATTCTCTTTTTAATTTTACGCAAAGGAGCTCAAGAGAATCGAGAGTCCTTACTACACCTTCAAATATAAGGGAATTTCAATGTCAGATTATCGAAAGAGACTCAGGAAAATGATTTTAACAAAGAAGACGGAAGTAGCGAAAGAAACGGCGATTGCTATGTTGGTGAAATTACGCCTTGCGAAAAGCTCAGGAAAGATGAAGTCATTTTTGGAGACGACAGACACAGCGAAAAAATACTTCGATGAATTATCCAGTAAGCTGTTGCCGAATAAGTTTGGTTATCTTGAAGCAGTGTACAATATGAATGCTCTGATGTACTTGGATCAGTTCAAGGAGATACCTGGCTACGACACTACAAGGCATGTTCGAATATACTTTGGATTAACAGTTGAAGGAACAGACTTCAGGGACACTGTTGTAACGAACATGATGTTCCCATTCTTGGATCACAGGTAATTAAATATAACGGACTCCAAAGTTATATTGTTAATCTTGTAGAATAACTCTTCTCGGGTACTCAGCCAGGTGAGTTGGAGATTTGCATCCAAGCTTTCGATGGCTTGCTCTGCTATCTTTTTCATTCCCTGAAGAAAAATGGAATGTTTGGAAGCAAATCTCCAACTCACCTGGTTGAGAACTCGAGAAGAAGATAATATGTCTCTTTCCTAGTCTGTCATTGGTTGTATCTTCTTATCTTCCATATCTTCAGAATAAAATTATTTTGTGCGAGATCGTGCGTCCTTGCTTGGTTTCCACACAAAACCAGTACGCGGATAGTCTAAAATTCCACATTCAGTATTCCCAACCTAACACACATAACAATTTCCCTCTTCTTACCGCTTAAGTGATGTATTGATTTTACTGCTTTAGGCTTTTAACTTATTATTTTTAGACACGTTCAATATAGTAATAATTATAAATTGGAAACTTACCACTGCAATTTCACCTAAATTGTACTGTTAATTATTATTTTTAAATATTTTCAAAAATTAAGTAAACTCTACAACTCCACCAGAGTTACTGCATTCGTGATGCAAGTAACATCAAGAAAGCCTCAAAAAAATCAACAAGATTCCAGACTCATCAAGACTGGGAAAAAGACAGAAAACATTTTAAAACACAGAAAACATTTTACAATGTTGAAGATAGAATTTTTGTTTTGCAAATTTGCCGTCATTCAACAGAAACCAAGATGGAGATTTCAATGCAACTAATTAGAAATTCCTCTTTCAGGTATGTAATAAACGATCTTCGCACAAAATAATGTACGATACACGAGCGGTATGTTTTCTTTCAATTCTCGGAAATTAAAAAAGCTCAACTAAATTTCGCTTTTTCAAACTTTTCCTCGAACATGAAAACTTCAACATACCGCTCTTGTAACGGATATTACTATTACAATGAAATAATTATAAAACTGCAAGAACGGCAAACAATCACTTAGCATGTACCGATGTTCAATTGTTTCATTGATATGTAACTCAAAAGATGGCTTAGATTGTGATAATGCTACACTATTTCAGCTGTTTATTAATTTAATTCGTTTAAAAGGCAGTGATTGTGATTGCCAACATTAGAACAAGATGGACAGATCTCGATTTACCGAAGTCAAAGTCAAAATCTCATTAAGTTTTGTCTATGAACAGGACTTTTAACAAAGTTAAACTTTACTAAGAAATTCGACTTTGGAAAGTCTTCATCCAAAATCTCGTTTATGAATACGACCCTAAATTACCTGAAATCCATATGCAGAAAACATTATTATGACGACTGCAGGATTATAAACTAACTGCATATCAAACTGTATAACCTATGCTCTATATTTACTTACTTACTTACTTACTTACTTACTTACTGGCTTTTAAGGAACCCTGAGGTTCATTGCCGCCCTCACATAAGCCCGCCATTGGTCCCTATCCTGAGCAAGATTAATCCATTCTCTATCATCATATCCCACCTTCCTCAAATCCATTTTAATATTATCTTCTCATCTACGTCTCGGCCTCCCTAAAGGTCTTTTTTCCCTCCTGCCTCCCAAGTAACACTCTATTTGCATTTCTGGATTCGCCCATACGTGCTACATGCCCTGCCCATCTCAAACGTCTGGATTTAATGTTCCTAATTACGTCAGGTGTAGAATACAATGCGTGCAGTTCTGCGTTGTGTAACTTTCTCCATTCTCCTGTAACTTCATTCCTCTGAGCCCCAAATATTTTCCTAAGCACCTTATTCTCAAACACCCTTAACCTATGTTCCTCTCTCGAAGTGAGAGTCCAAGTTTCACAACCATAAAGAACAACCGGTAATATAGCTGTTTTATAAATTCTAACTTTCAGATTTTTTGACAGCAGGCCGGATGATAAAAGCTTCTCAACCGAATAATAACAGGCATTTCCCATATTTATTCTGTGTTTAATTTCCTCCCGAGTATCATTTATATTTGTTACTGTTGCTCCCAGATATTTGAACTTCTCCACCTCTTCAAAAGATAAATTAACAATTTTTATATTTCCATTTCGTACAATATTCTCGTCACGAGATATAATCATATACTTAGTCTTTTCAGGATTTACTTCCAAACCTATCTCTTTACTGGCTTCCAGTAAAATTCCCGTGTTTTCCCTAATCGTTTGTGGATTTTCTCCTAACATATTCAAGTCACCCGCATAGACAAGCAGCTGATGTAACCTGTTCAATTCCAAACCCTCTCTGTTATTAACCTATGCTCTATAGAATTGAATAGTCAAAGGCAATATTAAGCTATCAATCCTTAGCCTACCTGTAGAGTAAAATCTTGATGAAATAAGTTGTATCACTGTTGGAACAGACAATCAATCCTCTTTGATTATTATTCATGAATGAATGTTAGAACATGACGAGGATATCTAATACGGTCTGTTTATCAAATCTGTGCCTTGATTCGAATTTATTATATGTATCTTCCAAGAAACATGAACAGCTTTAATAATCTCCTGTTGTCCTCAATATTCTCGGCAAATTCAACAATTTCCCAAATATCAACAATTTTGCTTATGTCCAATAACGAAAGTCAAGAGTTTTTCGGCTACTTCGAAGCAAAGTCACAATTGAAGTTTACTTTCGTCGAAGTGTCGACTGAGAATAGGAAAATGATGACTTTGTACTTTCCAAAGTCAACTTGGTCCAAAGTCTCGTCTATGAATACGACCCTTAGTTAAGATTATTCACACGTCAATTGACTGACTGGGTTAAGACTGTTTACAGGCAGATGGCTGACTGAGCTAAAACTGTTCACGGCAATTGAATACCGTCTACAGGAAGCTTATTCCCTGATGTAAGACTTTACAGATATCTGACTGACAAACAACAGGCAGCTTACTTTTTGAGATAGAATCCTTCCAGGCTAATTAATGATCGTATTCATAGACGAGACTTTGGACCAAAGTTGACTTTTGAAAGTATAAAGTCACCATTTTCCTAGTCACAGTCGATATTTTGAGGAAAGTAGGCTTAAACTTCAATCGTGACTTTACTTCGAAGTCGCCGAAAATCTAGACATTGACTTTGACATTCGTCCGTGGACAAAAGGAAAATGACTGATATTTGGGAAATTGTTGAATTTTCCAAAAATATTGAAGACATCTAGGAGATTATTAAAGCTTCTCTAGATTATAGATTCAAACAAGGTACAGATTTGATAAACAGACAGTATTAAATATCCTCGTCATGTTTCAACTTTCACTGATGAATAATCATAGAGGATTATCTGTTCCACCAATAAACAATACAAGTTAAAAGTTGTATAATCAAGATGTAAAATAATACAACTTATTTCGTCGCGATTTTACGCTATAGATAAGGATTAATAGCTTAATATTGATTCTTACTATTTAATCCTTTCTTTAAATATATCTAAATCAACTTTAGTTCCTTTTTCGTTAACAGCTGCCAGTGTTCAAAATTTAAAATTTAGCGATAAATATTAATATTTATAAAATTGTTTAAATCCCAAAAGTTGTAAATAACCTTTGAAAGAAGCTTTCTGCAAATATTGATATCATTATTGATAAATTTAAAATGGTCATCACATTCTGCTTATCTTTGAAGAGGCTTCGTAAAACAATTTATAAATTCGTTAATCTTCTGCTCTTACTATCAGAGGATAATCTGAAATGTTTATTTGGCCATTATTCAGTCTATCATTCAATATGATGGAATACAAAAATTAATCTTCCGTTAAATTTACTACAAAAACAAAATTAAAATTTGTTTGATGAAACGTTTCGAAACCAACTAAATTAATTTATTCTGAATTTAATGTATTTAATATTGAACAAATTTATAAGTATACTGTTAAAATTTTATCATAAAAATCGTAAAAGTTTTATTACAGGTACTTATGCCTAGACTATTAATTCAACATTAGAACTCTCACATCATGGTTTAAAGCATAGCATAAATTTTGGCCCTCGGTTGTACAATGTTTAACTGAATTACACCCAGAACTTTAACATGTAATCCAAACATATAAGAAAATTAGAAACGTGTTAATATCTTCAATTTGATTAAATAAATTTATAGCCTATGTGTATGAATTAATCATCCTATATTATATTTGTATTCTTAATTTTGAAATATATATTAGTCCTACTTTTCACGAATATTATTCTTCTTATGTTAAAGCTATTATAGAACCATTAACAATTATATTTTACATTTATTTTACGATTTATTTATATTATTATTTTTTATTTTAATATTTTGTCTCAACTGCGACCGAGATGGCTTTGATTCGTCTCAAATTTTGTTAATACTACTGTATCTTCTTTTTATATTGCTTGTATTATTTTATTTGTATTTCGTTTATTTGTTTTGTAAGGCATTTTTTTTTATTCTGATTTTGAAATAAAATAAATAAATAAATAAATAAATAAATAAATAAATAAATAAATAAATAAATAAATAAAGTAAATAAATAAATAAATAAATAAATAAATTCTATGAATAGGATTCTTGAAATGCAAATTTATAATCCTTGCGGTCGTCATAATAATGCTTTCTGCAAACTGATTTCAGATAATTTTTAAGTAGTTTCTGGACATGAAGTCTTCATCTGCCAGCAGGATAATATGTCTCTTTCATAGTCTGTCATTGAATATCTTCCATATCTTCACAAAAAATTATTTTACATGAAATAATTTCAGGGCTTAATTGAAACATAAGACATGTTTTATTCCTTCTGATGAACACCTCATGTTTTGTAGTTAAGGTTTATATACAGGCAGCGATGTTTTGTCCAAATGAAGAATCGAATTATTATCGATTGGCGAAAGACCTGGAGAATGCCAATTTCTGTATCACGTTACTTTCACGATAAGCCCTCGAATGATATTATTTTGAAAGCTGGGAACCAATCGTTGACATGTACTTGTTCAATTGTTTCATGTTTGCGCAAAGATGGCTTTGATTGTGGCAATGCCTACTCTATTTCAACTATCTGTTAATTTTAATTCATGTTTAGAAGGCAGTGATTGTGATTGCCAACAAATACAAGATGCTGATGAAGATCAAGGTGAAAGTCTCAAACATCGTACTATGGATAGGACTCTTGACAACAAACCATAACGAATGAGGCCGAAGACATCGTTCAGCATTTGAATCAAGAGGAATGATCTGGAACTTCATCCTCGTGGTATCCATAAAAGAAGCTAGAGTGTTCATTTCGTTTCTTTGTGTATGGATTTATTTAAGTGAATATAATCTGCAATTATTCTACGTAATGTTGACAAGAGTAATTTCACGATTTATTTAAACGTTTTTGTCTGTGTTATATTTGACTAATTGTGTTTTGTTCCGGGTTGTAGGTGTGTTTCATTTGCTTATGCAAACAGAACAGACAATAAAAGAAAAATTGAGCGATGGAACTGTGCGCCATATTTCACGGTTTGTAGCGATTTTCAATTGTTTCAGCCACCGGGAAAGGATGCTGTAGGGCATGATTATATCATACTGGGCTTTGTCCACTACAAATGTCGACTTCTTCCGGACGAAATGAGATAAAGAGAGCTCATTAAAAAAGTGTAAATAACTATTTAGTCGTATTACATTACAGTTGAAAAAGAACATATTAAACTATTATTTGCAACAGTGTGATGTATAAATGTGTTTTTCTTTCAAATAGTCTTAATGTTGTAATTCAATGCCAGTTACGTAAATAATTATGGAATAGTGCATTACGTTAAATGTATTTACGTAAACACGGAACAAAACTTTACCACGAAAGTCGACTTTGGGAAGTCTTCATCTGAAGTCTCGTTTATGAATACGGCCCTAAGTTGGAAATGTTCACATGCGGCTGATTGACTTAAGACTGTCCACTGGCACCTCATGCAGTTAAGGCTTTTCACAGGCAGCTGTTGTCCAAATGCGAGTCGAGGCTGATGTTGGCGACCACCGAGCTGGAGAAGGCGTGGTTGTATCATGAGATAGCAAGGTGCCATTTTGAGCTGGGACCCAAGTTGAAGCTTTCACGTATGTTCGCGCAAAGGTGTCTGCAATCTGCGAAATTATGCGAGAACATGGAGTGGGGTCTTCTGGCAAATATGATGATGATGAAGATCGAGGTGAACTGTAAACATCGTACGGAGGCCACAACAGCGGCTCATGAGGCCGAAGACATCGCCAAGGATTTGAATCAAGGAATGATCAGGAACTTCATCCTCGTGGTATGTAGGGAACTAGACCAATTTCGGTTCATTGCATGGATTTATGTGAATATATGTTATTGTTCTCGTAATGTTACATGAAATTCAGAAACGTGACTGAATACTCTGACTAATTGGATGTTAGGTGTGTGTTCGGGGAATAATCAGCTGGAACTCCGCGCCACAAGGTTTGTAGCGATTTTTCAGTTTTTCAGGAAAACGTCGAAGTAGGGCATGATTAATATCTGGGCTTTGTCCACCACAAATACGACTTCATTACCAAATGAGATAAAGAGATCTATTAAAATGTAAATATATTTAGTTGTACGTACATTACAGTTGAAAAAGAACAACTCGGGTAATTCCGCAACAGTGCGGATAAATCCCCAATAGGACTTGGCTAATTCCGCAGTCGTAAATAATTATGGAATACATTATGAAAGTAATATAAAAGGAACAATTTACATGTAACAATGCTGACTTTCTTCATACCTGTGTAGCAAAACACGAAAAATAGCCAACTTTCGATGTTTCACTGTATTGCCGACAGAGGTGTCGACCAAAAGCCTTGCTTTTTTTCCTATAGTACTGCAGAGGACATGCCTCCTGTTGACAGCTTCTCAAAACTTACGTTCACGCTATTGTAAAGCATAAAATCATATATGCATATCAATTATACTCATAATTAGCAGTTTCATATGTTTCTTATCATATATCAAATTAACATTTTGCTCAACCAGATATTTTATTTACGTAGGCTTTATATTATTATTTTTTAATATTGGATATGAAACACTTTTTTTTTTTTATTTTTTTCTAAGTTTTTTAATGTATAAAACTTATAGGGTGCATTCATAGACATTTCTTATCATATATCATATCATATCATATATATCATATCATATCATATCATATCATATCATAACATATCATATCATATCATATCATATCACATATCATATATCATATAATATGTCATATCATATCATATCATATCATATCATATCATATCATATCATATCATATCATATATCATATCATGTCATATCATATCATATCATATCATATCATATCATATCATATCATATCATATCATATCATATCATATCATATCATATCATATATCATATCATATCATATCATATCATATCATATCATATCATATCATATCATATCATATCATATCATATCATATCATATCATATCATATCATATCATTTCATTTCATATCATATATCATATCATATCATATCATATCATATATCATATCGCTAACACTGGTTTATGAATACGAAAAAACGTTAGTTCGCTGATCATCCACCGAAAGCCCGCGCTAAGAATGTCTATGAATGCGGCCCATAAATATTAAAAAATCAAAGTTTTGTTACAGGGAATTATAGATAACAGATTTTTAAGTTTGTGTGCAAAATTTAATATTTTACTCCTAATGGTAGTAGAGAAAATGGTACATAAGCATTGAAAAATGCAAATTACGGAAAAACGTTTAAAGTCACAGTACTATTTATCTGCTATCTCACCTCATACAGAGCACTCAATGTTCTCCATATCAATAAGTAGCAAGCCACAGCCTTCCTAGCACTAATCAGATACTTTGCCTGTCTAAATCCCAAGAAAATGTCTATAACACAGACACTCAAAATTGCTACTGAAAGGGGGAGTGGCACATTGCGCCGCGCTGTAGTATTGAAATTTTAAAGACCATTTAGGTCCTTCAGACGAGCAAAATATTTCAGTATTAATGCAGAAAAATATGTACTATTTATTAAAGCTATAAAAAAGTTTACATTGTTGTCACAATTTCGCGTCTGTTTACCCTTAAGGGGAGAGGATGGTATTTTTTGGTGAAAAATTAGTAAATTTTGAAAAAAAATCTTTAAAATACTCTTTGATGTGTGGAATGCATAGCATAACATTTTGTGGTTATTTGTGCCCTTATCAGATGTTGAGACGTCATTTTTAAACTTCCTGCGCTATGGATTTTTAAATCAATCGCCCACTTTAATTGTTGTTTCCGGTAAATTAAATTTTCAAAAAAAAGCTTTAAAATACTCTTTGATAGGTGTGGAATGCATAGCATAACATTTTGTGGGTTTTTGTGCCCTTATCGGATGTTGAGACGTCATTTTTAAACTTCCTGCGCTATGGATTTTTAAATCACACGCCCGCTTTTATCGGTTTCCAGTAACTTCATTTTTTTTTTGCTACATTGCCGGAGAAAAATGTATATAATTTCTGAACTATTAAAGATACATGCATGAAATTTAGAACACACATTCTTTTGACTATTAGGAAACTTTTCTCTGTAACAAAATTTTGTTAATTGATTTCTGTTTATTTGCAAGAAAGGAAATCAGAAAATTGTTATTAAATTTTAATTGTTTATTTTACAAACGTAGGGACCAATATAAAACAGAGAGTTTGTAAAATATACTTACTTACTTACTGGCTTTTAAGGAACCCGGAGGTTCATTGCCGCCCTCACATAAGCCCGCCATTGGTCCCTATCCTGAGCAAGATTAATCCATTCTCTATCATCATATCCCACCTCCATCAAATCCATTTTAATATTATCCTCCCATCTACGTCTCGGCCTCCCCAAAGGTCTTTTCCCCTCTGGCCTCCCAACTAACTCTCTATATGCATTTCTGGATTCTCCCATACGTGCTACATGCCCTACCCATCTCAAACGTCTGAATTTAGTGTTCCTAATTGTCAGGTGAAGAATACAACGCGTGCAGTTCTGTGTTGTGTAACTTTCTCCATTCTCCTGCAACTTCATCCCTTTTAGCCCCAAATATTTTCCTAAGAACCTTATTCTCAAAAACCCTCAAAATCTGTTCCTCTCTCAAAGTGAAAGTCCAAGTTTCACAGCCATACAGAACAACCAGTAATATAACTGTTTTATAAATTGCTTTGGCAAATACATTGCAAAAAACTATTTGAATCTATCTTTAAAAACGGTTTAGATATATCGGTTTTAGTACAATCCAGCATTGGGTATATTTTTTTTTTCAAATTTGGTTCCCCAAATAATTTTTTTTAAATATTTTTATTTGGTTGAGTTGCCACAGCTATGAGCTCTCTACGTATAAAAAATTAATATTTTTACACCAAATAGGAAAAACGTTTTAAAAAATACCATCCTCTCCCCTTAATTTAATTTCAGAACATAATTTTAAAACATTTACGCAATAATGTCAGTTAAATCCAAAGTCCGTTAAATAGATGGTTTGCTGTAATGACTATTTTAGTCAATTTTATTGTTGAATAACATGCATTATGAGAAAATATGCCGTCTAACGTTCATTTTACTTTGCAGTGTTACCGCGTAATTGACTCTGCATGCACAAGAGAAAATATTGAGCGTATTACAAGGCGCCAAAGCAAGATAGTAGCCATAATGGAGCAACCGGAGCTACGAATAGAAGCCAAGGAGCTGTTCAGACACATCGAGAGTTTACCTGTACACAAAAGAATGTCCGTTGTTCCTGGGGTCAAATATGACGAGCCGAAGTTCTTCCCATCACCCGTCAGCGCTCCTAAAGAACCAGATACACGTCATGTTACATTTTCACCTTCGTCGGTAGGCTCCGGGAAAAGTAAGAGTGCAAGAATTCCATATCTTTCTCGTGATAACTGATCACTAGACTTCGTTGAATTGCCACGCGTACCATGCAATCAGGTTGCCGATGTGCGGTAGTATAGAGGAGGTGGGCGACCTCCCGGTCTCGTAGTATAAGCAGTTCATGTTAAGAGATGTGACCTGTCCAAATAGATAGAGCAGCTACAGCTAATGTATACCTACGTAAGCACTTGTTTTTGCATTACTGTGGTTGGAATAGTCAAAGCTTAACATTTGTTCAGTGCAGACAAAAATTCAATCAAACATGCTACAATGAGTGTGTTGCTATTCCAAACAATTGCCCCTGGAATACCCTTACCCCCGCTGCCAGTCTTGACCCGTTGGGAAACGTGGTTGGATGCTGTTAATTATTATGCAGAACATTACGGCAAAATAATGGAGGTAATTGATGCATTGGATAGCACAGACAGTTCCGCTGTTGCATCTGTAAAATTCATTGCCTTCTTAACAGCTATTGGAAGATATTCTGTTCATTGATTATGATTTTAAAATCGTGTCCAAAACATTACCCTGTTAGAATCGTCTAAACTACAACTCTCAGAAGCCCTTAATATAGTGGATAAAGTATCACAAACCGTTATCCAAAATAACAATTCACTAATTTCAGAAAAAGTGAAATGTAAGTTGAGAAACATTATTGCTAAAAATTCTGCCTATTCACAACTTCGTATTGTAAATGATGTACTATCAGGCCACGACAAGATGACTGAAGTTGGTGTACTAAAAAGTAATGACTTCCCGTTCTTCAAATATGCACCCACTACATCGCATGGTGTTGAACGTACATTTTTCCAATATAAAAACTGTTTAAGTAACCATCGGAGGAGGTTCACTTTGCAGTAGTTAAAATGTACGTAACTCTTCACTGCAATGCATATATTCAAGGATGATGTATCTCACATTTAAGAGTTAATATATCTGACTACAAAATAATTGCGTATTTAAATGTTTAAACATTTCCTATTCAATGATCATTCATTATATTTCTTGAATGTAATATACAGGTTTTATTGTAACCGCAGTATACTGCTCAGTGTTTACATCAGAGGCATACTCCATCCGTTGCACGCCCCCTTCTCAGACAGTCTACACCGCGTGCGCAGTAAACCTTACGATTCTCGTGGCAATTCCACGAAGTCTACTGATCACAGTAAGAATGTTATTCAGTTTTCACACATAGGCCCGGTTTCTTCAACCTTTGTTAAATTACAACAGTGTGTTATTCCATTTTAACTGTAAACTTAACAGTTGAAGAATTTCTTCAACTACTGTTAGTACTAACAGTCTGTTAAAACCTATGTTAATTTAACTGCCCAATTTCATGCAGTTAAATCATTTAACTATGTTAGCATAGAAGTATCCAATATTGCTGGTGCGTTAGATCCTGAACTTATATATCTGGATTATTTAGAAAATGATATCCATGAATACATAAGCAGAGGGGATGATTTCTGTGATTTGACAGACCAGAAGTTCATACAAAGATATAGGCTATTTTCTGCCAAGCCTCACTTTTCGCTTTCAACTTGATCCGTTTGTTTGTTTATTCTCATTAATTGGATTATACTGCGAAATAATTGCCAAGAGAAGGTTTCTTTCGAACGAAGAGAAATTAGTCCCACGATTTCTTTTTGTTCCAGTGTTTTCCATTTCATAACAGCAATACCAATACACCGCTTCACGCTATTGTGATACAGACGAGGAAAGAAGCAGAAATCAAACCTGAGAGAATAGAAAGACTTCTATCCTCTCTGAACAAACAACGGAAATAAGCGAGAATCGCAATTGTTAGAGTTCAGAAAACAGAAGTGAGCCTATACTTGGTTATGGTTTATGGTTAAACTCTAGAACAGGTATGCTCATTCTCTGGCTCCCGATTACGTTCTGTAATCACAACCTTCGAATGTAGAGCGTGCTGTTCCCCGTTCGAAGCTCGACGGATGACTAAGGCAGAAGTTAAACGTACGAAAGTGCGGGACAATGACAGAAAACCTGTTAAAATGATCATTCCGTACAGTTGGGAGGAAGACTAAACGTTCGAAAGTGATGACTATATTTAACTGTCAGCTATGAGCAACATAAAACTACATTTAAACATGCCGAAGTGACAAAGCTTTTCAACGTTATTATTATTATTATTATTATTATTATTATTATTATTATTATTATTATTATTATTATTATTATTATTAATATACCTAATATTATTAATATTATTATTGTTATTGTGGTGATTTTATTCCAGCAGAAAAAGATATTTTGATAAAATAATTTTTCATGGGTGCAACGTGCACTATAGCTTCAAGAATTGAAAGCACTTCATGAAAGGCCAAACATTGAAGAGAGTCGAATAATTCAGAGTATGTTTTGGAGGTAGTATGTTGGGAATTAGCAAGGCACTAAAACCCTTTACGGATGGTGAACTTGTAAAGACATGTATGAACAAAATATAGTTAATTATGTCTCTGTACTGCAACAGTTCAAATGTGAATTCACAGAACATAGATTTAGTGATTTTAGACATATGGAGAGTGATATTAGTATTTTTGTTAATCTTTTCATAAATTTAGTACAATCCGTGAGAGTGCAGTTCCAGGACGAGTTAATTGATTTACTAAGTAACGTAGAATTCAGAACTAAATGCAGAGAATATGACTTGACAAGCATAGAATTATTTAAAAAATGAACAAAACTAAATATTATAAGATGGGCTTATTCAATGCCACTATGTTAGCTACCTTCGCCTCGACATATGTGTGCGAACAATTATTTTCGAGAATGAAGGTTACTAAATCCAAACATAGGTCCCGATTAACAGATGAGCATCTTTAGCGCATTGCAGTAAATTCGTTGGAAATAATTCGATTACTTGCAGAAAAGAATGCATGTTGAATAGACCTAGACTATATGGTGGAATATGAAAGTGATATTATCTACGATATTATTATATCGTAACTATATTAAATATAATAATGTAATAACTGAATATTGCAGTGTATACTCTTTCCTTTTTCAAATTCAGTTTATTATCCGTAATAAGAACTTGCCAGTGTATTCCTCACAGTGTGAAAGCATCATCCGTGTAATCGGGGCTTTTATAATTTTGAGCATACCTGCTTAGAATCTTGGTCCTAACAGAGAGTTAACAAACAGAATGTTAAAATGTGAAATGTAAAGTTGAAGAAACGCAATATTTTTAACAGCAATTCATACTTTTAACTTACAGTTAATTAACGCTATGTTAGATGCATTTTAACAAAGGTTGAAGTTCTTATATAGAACAACGTGGTAAAATATTGAACCTCGTGAAAGAAAAAAACATAATTAATTTGTAGCGATATTGGTCGATTTTGATGACAATTATTAACATCGGGTGGACAGTATCTACCACCATATGGTGACAATGACATGGTTACGTTTCTCTATGCGACATCACAGAAACGTAACCATGTCAATCAGGTACTATCACCGTGTAGTAGATGAAAGAAACACTGTCCGATATTACCCGATGTCCGATACTACCCGACAAAAATATTTGGCCAGGAAAGGATAGCAATAAATTATTTCAACAGTTAAACATATGGCACTTGTGTTTGTGTGTGTTGTGTGTGTGTGTATGTGTGACCCTTTGCGCGAAAAGGGACCTAAATTCGTGAAAGGAAATTTTACAGTAAAGCAAAATAACGATTTTGCGGCATAAAAACTGCATTTCTATGTATTGACATCTTGCGCTACCTGTAGGTTTTTTCACATACTAAACTAGGACATAGTTTTACACAGTGCTTCTTAAATGCCTAAATCTTTCTTACAGTTGCTAAGAAAACAAATGAAAACTTTAATTTGCATTTTTCTCGAAAAGTACATAATATAATATCAACATTCAATAAGTAATATATTAAAAACTATAGCGCCTAGCACCATGAATTAAAAAAAAAGCTCAGTATTTCATGTCTTTCTGAAATCACAAAAAAATGAAAGAAAAAAAAGAAATGAAAAATCCGACTTTAGTTCCCATTTTCTGGATTAGTTAACGATAAATTCTAATTAGAGATTAATAATTTGAGGGAGGGAATCTTAGGGTATTAGATATTATATTTAAATTATGGGGATTAAAAGATTTAGGGGTTTATGGGAGGGGGATATTGTCTCACAGGGACGTAAACATTGTAGCAATGTCAATACAAATATATTGTCCTTTAAATTAATTAAGGATAAAAAACCATTTCAATTACAGTCCTTCTGGTTAATAATTTATTACCGGGCAGAAATGTATTTCAAACCATCAACTCCTATTCGTATTAGATATTATATTTAAATTATGATCTTATTAATTAATTAATTTATTTAGGAGGTTATGCGTCTGTACTTCGTTCCATATTGTCTCACAGGCGACCTTGCAATGCTTGCCCAAGTCAAGTCTGCGAGTGGGGATCCATATTGTCTGACAGGCGCGACGTAAACATTGCTGGCAATGTCAAATCATTGTTCTTAGACCTAAATGGATACAATACATGGGAAGTAACAAAAACGAATATTTCAAAAAAGCAACAGTTACGCTTCATCAATAGCTACTTTCTCCAGCTTGCCAAAATCAGAACGCCAAACCTCACTGGGCAGAAGTGATTTCAAACCAAGAACTATGAATAAGAACAGGGAAAAATTGTTGTCCATACAGAAAAAGGGACGTACAGCTTGAATCAGGGATTTGGCACTTGCAAAAATTAAATAGACTAAGAGCGAGTTACTCATCACTACTGACGGGCTGGGTCGCACAGGTCAGGCCGCGCAAGCTTCCTTCTTATCATGTCGCGACACAGTCAGTGTTAAAACACAGTATTCTTCCACACGTGCCGTTACTAACCACTACATCTGTTGACTAAACAATGTCATGATGACATTTTCTTTACATGAGTGTTCCCCCAGATCACATATTGATTGCTCGTTCCTTTGTTAAAATCGTTTCCACTTTGAAGAGAACAACCGCCAGGATCGCCACCCGTCCGGCGTAAACGAACAGGAGATGGCAGTTCAGTCGCTAATGTAATTCAAATGGAAGTTATGACGTGACTCCTTATGTAACAACTAGATGGCAGCATAGTAAACCCTGACAAAAGTTGTTAATTTCAAAACCTATAACGCGGAGCAACCTGGTTATATTTATGATTTAGGGTGTTCCTCAGCTACGAGCATAGATATTGTTTTAATTCTTTCTCTTCCATCTTCCCTCCTTGGAACACTGCGTACACCGAATTCTCTTCGAAATGCCTGTTGTGTAAGAGTCAAGGAATTTGTGTTCCAATACGTTTTCACAATGAAACACGGTGCCGAATTGAGAACTGCATGTCTGTGTTATGACAGCAAAAACTAGAGACTTGCGAACTAAATTACTAATAGCCAACAATAGTCATAATAGTCAACAATGGATAGTCCTACGTATATAGATTCTCCCAGAGCCACTGAGATCATGAAACTCAATTTCAAGTTTATATTTATACTAGCTCCCAGCAGTGTTGCCAAGTCAGCGGTTTTGTAGCTAAATCTGGTGTTTTCAGGACTATGGTCAGCTAGAGAATTTTACCGTCATCGGCTATCTATTTATTTGGCGTTTTTTGACGATTCCGGCAAAGGAGATGATATTTTTAAGTTTTTTTTTTCTGTAAAGATGTTATATTGTTTTTATATGTACTTGCGGACAACAACATTAGTTAATCATAAATCAGAGATTAATATGGTATTATTACAATTTTTCATTGTGCGAGTATAAAATATCGATGTTTTATGTTAACTCGATTTCGTACAACCACGTCCATTTCCTGCCTCATCCATTATTGTACAAATAAGGTCTGCCACATTCGTTAAACTCTTAGTCTAATCATGTAGGCATTGTTTTTGTAAATGAATTGATATTTTTAATCATAAAGAGTAGATAATTAACTGATATATAATTTTCATTTATGATAACTTATATTATGATTCATTCATTCATTCATAGTGTTCTGCCCATGGGCAGGTCTTTCACTGCAAACCCAGTATTCTCCAGCCTTTCCTACTTTCTGCCTTCCTCTTTGTCTCCTCATATAATCCATATAATATCTTAATATTGTCTTATATTATATATTATTTAATTTATCATTCCGCATTGTAGTTTATGTAACACAGACATATTTAACACTTAAAACCAGACTCATTGTTGGCAGGCACATCTCCAACTCAGTGTGAAATCAGATTTCCAACGGACTGGTGTGATTTTGAATTTGATTGTTTCCGAAGTGTCCAGTATATTATTTTGATATACTTCATTCAATTTTGAAGAAATATCCCGCGTAAACTCCATACGTACAAAAGTTTAGAGATGTGAAAAAAAAAAGAACATAATGTGTTGAAAGATTGGATGGAAGACGTTTGACGGTGATAGTTCGAAAGCTCGATGTAAATTATGTAGGGTGATACTGAATGCAAAATATTCAGATTTAATTGTCCATACGGTTTTGCATAGAACATAGAGCCTTTGAAGTGATACAAACTTTCCACAATTTAATTATTAATATTTACAATTAATATTCCATAATTTAGTCCACATTTTTATAAAATTCTCCAGTTCCTAAAACTGTATAGTTTGTATTTCAAATTTGAAGGTAATGTCATCATTTAATTCGAGAAAAATTCGTTATGGCACCGGGAATCGAACCCGGGACCTATCAGCTCTGCGCACTGAGTGCTCTTTCCAACTGAGCTATGCCGGGACACGATCCACGGTGCCGGCCGAACTCCTCTCGTTGTAATGTTTTACGGCCTTACTACCTGCACTTTAGACAATGTAAGTCATACATGCAGGAGCGCATATTTAAATGACTTTATGGCCATACGAGAGGAGTTCGGCCGGCACCGTGGATCGTGTCCCGGCATAGCTCAGTTGGAAAGAGCACTCAGCGCGCAGAGCTGAGAGGTCTCGGGTTCGATTCCCGGTGTCGGAACGAATTTTTCTCGAATTAAATGATGATAATACACATTGGCTACTTCATAGTAGTCGTGTAATATTCAATGAGGTAGGCGAGACCTCATATATAATGAATATGTGATGAAAGTAATGTATTAGAAAAATCTGTAGTTTTTCAAGTACAGTTTAGCGTTTTTTTTAAGCTTGTGCAGAGGTAAATGGAATTCTGAGTTGGCAACACTGGCTCCCAGAAGGAAATTAATTATAACTCATTAAAACTGTAAAGGTTTTTGTGTGTGGACCGCTCTGTACATGGATATGAATATATTTTCCTTCGCGTGTATGTAGCTCTGTAAAACCTGTAGTGTACTGAAAAAACACAGCTAAATAGGTTATGTTATCTTTCCATTATTACGAGCAAACAGCAGCTTCACTTGTTCTCAGGAAACTAGTTACTTCAAAGCTGTCTGTAAACATCACTTAGGTACCGTAAAGCAATGCTTGAAATTATTACACCGACCAGTGAATTATTAAAATAATAATGCTTTATTTAAATATGCTGCGATATAAACAAATGAAATACAGATTATAATATACAATTCAGACATAAGGAGATTCAACAAATTCTCATTGTAATTGAGGAGTTCTCTTAAATAACAACTTAAAGTACGTTACGTCGTTTTTCCCTTTCCAGCATATACTGAATCCTTAACAACACATCTCCCTTCTGACAAACTATTATTTCTCTCTACCAAACACAGCGCTCTCTAGAAACTCTTTCAGGGGTGAGCTAAAGTTTTATCTGTTTATATTATATTTTATGTTACATTTATTATCAACAGTAATCTCACTAGAGGTTTTGATTTATCTAGAGAAAATCAAAACTCCAGTAGGATTTAATTGACTATTACACGATTAGAAGAAAGTATATAAAGATTACAAGTAACAAAGTACTCCAATACAATAAAATATTAATTGACTTACGAAAATACAACTGTCTTCAAATGTATTATTGTACCATCTCAACATTACAAATATTATGCTAGATGCATGCTAGATGGCAGTGGTGTGTTATGATTACGTGGTGTTATCAGGTGTGCCAACTATGGAATCTTCATTGAACTCTGTAGACGGCTACTAATCAAGAAGGCTTTGTTGATTCAATTTCATTTTTATTAAAACTGTTGCATTCCACTTCAATTATCCGAATCCCAGTAATCAACGTCACTTTACAGATGATTTTCAATAAATCTTAGTATTAAACAATCTCTGATACGTGACTATCCATAATATCATATAGCAGAAGCTATAACATAACCTAAATAATATAAACAAGTGTTAGAAAAGTTTTAATTAGGAATGATGAAATAAAAAAGAAAAGTTTTAATTAACGATGATGACATAAAAAACAAACATGAATAATTTTAAAAGAAACAATTATTGAAAGTACAATTTTCAAATTTGAATGTTTTAGTGGTTGGTGTTAGTGTTTTATATTAGACGTGTGCTTAAAAGAAGTGGAACTCGTTGATGTACATGGTTTATTCCTCAACTTATTCAGGATTTCCGAATGGTGCTCTTCATTTATTTGTAAATAGGATTTCAGAGGAGATGCATAGCTATGACCAGTGATCTTTATTAATTCTTGTTCTTGAATGCTAATGCAAGTCATATTTGAAACTGCTGTGCATCCACTGGAGTGGTTTTTAATTTTTTTTTCTTTTTTTTGACGTCCAGACCAGCGCAGTTCGAAATGTTGGCAAACAAAGAAACAAATGCTATTGACGCGATAAAATTAAACAAATGCTAGAGACGCGATAAAATTAAACAAATGCTAGCGACGCGATAAAATTGTGCGATAAGCAGCCATGATTGGTTGAAAGTCGTCCTTTCGTACCGTTTTATTGGTCAAAAGTAGTATGACGTAGTAAAAGTGTAATAGTCAAAATAAATATCTAAATGAAATAAATAAATTTGAATGTCGTTCTGCGCAATGCTGTTATATCAGATCTGAAATGTTTAACGCTCTGTATCTCAATAGATTTTTAATTAATTTCTTGTTCCAGAGTGTCTCAGTTATTATGCAGAATTTCGCTATTAGCTTTCATTGTCCACAATTTAAAGTTACACAGAATTTGTATGCACTCAAAGTTGGGTTCTGGAGTCTTGTCAGCCCATTTGAGTTGTGTGGGTATAAAGGAAAGATTATAATGGTGTCGTGTATAGTTCCTGGGGTAACTCAGTCGGTAGAACATTCGTGCGGTAATCAAAGGGCCCCGAGATCGATACCCGGTCCCGGAACAATTTTTCCTTGAAATTATTCAAACCTGCTTTACAGGGAGCTGCTATCTGAAAGCCAGATTTGCATCAAGAAATTTTCTTCCTTTTTTATCCCTTTTCCTGTTTTTCCTTTCACCTTTATTATTGTTGTTTAGTCAACTGTCAGAAGACAGGTCTGAACCTCAGAAGTAATACCAATAAGGCACCACTTATGAGGCAACTAGACCAGAAGATAATGCGGTAGGGATTTGAATTTAGGTCAGTAGCGTTGAAAGCCGATGCTCTAGCTCAGTGATGTCAAAAATTTTTCTGATCTTGACGTCGTGCGAGGGCATCAAGTGCTAAGTATGGAAAGAGGAAGGGTTGTCTATATGAATAAGCAACTCTTGGATTAAGAAAAGAGTGGTGCACAAACTTCAAACGGAACGTGACATTTTAACTCGTTCCATTTTTATTTGTTCTTTCTGATTTGATATGTATCTAATATCTCTGTAAAACAAAAGTATACTAACACTGATTTCTTAATATTGATTGTGTTTTAAATCTTTGCTAACATAATAAAGAGTTAGAATATTAATATTCATTTGTTCCATAGTAGTACAACTAAACTGTTATATAAATGGATGAAAACATCATTTTATAAAGAAAGTAATCCCCCAAATTAAATATTGAGTATGACATGATAGGTTGGAATTATTATTATTGATTATTTTAGCCTTATAAAAGTAATCAATAAACAATCAAATCCATATTACATACAAAACAAACTTACCTAGGTTGCTGATATATGTTTTCAATTTAAACTCAAGATTTACAATGTGATATTATCGCATTATGCTTTTAAGATGATATTGGAGCAACTTACAAAATATTAAATTATTTTCTCAAATGTTTGCCAAAAATAAATATCCATAAGCTTCATTCTTTTGCTTGCTGATGAACATAGTCCGCTTTTTAATTAAATTCTTACAAACAATATTCATGGGAATATTTTCAAAATGAAAATAGTAAAAATCAAATTTAGATATACTGACAGACAAATATTCTGTGACAACTAAAGAAATAGGGCTATATCTGAAAATTTCCTTTTTATAAAAAAAGTCTGAGCCAATTTTCTGAATAAAAAATTAAACTTAGGTTGTGATAAAATTCCTTACATTTTTTAATCATTTCTTTCTTCGTTACAAATACTAAAATTAGTTTGTAACGTTATAATTTTAATAAGTTATCTTCCTTTTATCTTTGAATCAGTGCTGAAAATCCGTTAATAAATCAGACCAGTTGCTTTACTTCTTTCGTCTGTCCTTTCCTTTCCATAGGTGCTATGCACGTTGCAGGTTACAACTGGCTCGGCGCACGATCACATTTTCGCCACGGCTGCTCTAGCTGATCGGTTAACATTGCGCCTTCATATACAAATATGAAACAATTAGTCAAAAGTAATAACAACGGGTCGTTCGTGTTTCTCGGGCCGAAAGTTGCTTACCAATGGATTGCGGCCCACTTTAATTTCTACAGAATAGAGATATCAATTTGCTCCCCGCTGTTCTGTAAAGTATGAATCTGACCGAAGTACATCCCTTGATAAACGTAGGCCTACTCCTGTAACGTTTGGATTTGTGTCACAACATAATGCTTCGTATCAGAGGCCTGTATTAATAATCTCACAATGTTATATTAACTTTTGCTCTGTAGATTTTTAACACATTACAAATAACAGATAATAAAATTAAAATTAATTATGATATAATTATAATACAGTGGCGTTTGATCGATTAAATTCTCTTCAACAGAAAAACAAATTCAATATTCTATGCCCAGTCAACTCATGCTGTCCTCATAGTTATCATTTAATTAATATTTACAACAAGATATTAGATAATTTAGCAACAGATTTCATGTGATCGTGTAAATTGTCAACCCTGGTAAAATAGCCCTTTCCAGTCGCAGATAAAATTAACTACACCATATGCTATAAATTACTATTCTTTATTTTATTCCAGTATGAAAAAAATATAGACAATTATTTTCCCTATTATTAAGTTGAATAATACAGGTGAGAATGAATGTTTTTGTTACTTTCTGTATTTACATGAAAATTATCAGACACTAACTCCCACTTTTACTTTAAGTATGTATACTGATTGAAGTAGTCTATGCTTTGAGATACGAATAAAATAATATTTTAGAAATGAAACTTTAAACAGAATAATTATAAACAAAAATAAAAAAATTTGCATTAGAATTTAAACTAAAACAATAAATAGGTTATATTGTATAATGTTCATGTCATTCTCAAATGGGTTATATCAAGGTCAATGACATTCGTGTTTAAAAAATCAATAATAACAATCTAAACACAACTAATAAAACAATAATTCAGGTAATTAATAATAGTAATAATAATAATAGTAATAGTAATAATAAATAAATTTCAAATTAAAATGTAATCGAGCATAAAATCGTAATGAAACATCCTAAATTAAATGAAGACGATCACTTAAAATAACATTTAAAGAAACGAATTTGTATCTTAACCCTAAGTTTCAACTAAACAACGAGTGTGACAGTCTTAATTACAAGTACCTTATAGGCTCGTTATTTCGCTGTCAACTCACTATTGCACTGATTCTACCTGATTTCACTAAACTTTTAACCATTTCACTGTTCAAATACTTTGCACAGCCACTTCACTGATACCAACACACTTCACTTACAAATTACTTTTCTTCATTTTATTCCAGTACTGATAAAACTAAATAACAAGATATCAATTACCCTTTATTAAGCGTGTATAATATACTGAGAATGTCTTTTAGTAAAGTCCTTTAGTATTTTTAAATATATTTTCAGACACTAACTCCCACTTTTAGTAAGTCTACTTATTAAAGTTCCAGTCTATGCTTTGATAAATAAAAAATATTTTAGTGTCCTTTAAACAGAATTATAAACAATTTATATGAAAAAACGTTCAATTAAGAATTTAAACTAAAACCGATAAATAAACACGGTATTCCGTTCGAACTTCCCACATTTTAATTAATCGTTGCTAACAAGGTATACCAAATGCAAAAGAAAGAGAAACTCAAATATTTTTTATTTAATGAATTTGAAGTTGTTTGTTCACTCACTATGTTGCACTATAATCGCATAAAGCAAAATGGCGACTCCGCAGCAGCACGCACCATCTGTATTCTGGTATGCAGAGACAAAATCAATCATTACAGTGTAAAGAAATTACTGGAGACAATATGGAGGAGATGCATCTGATGAGGAAACGTTGAACTGTCGGGATGCTTGGCGAATTGATTTATGCGGTCTTCTCTGACATCCCGCTCGAATGTATTTCACCTTCTCTTCTGAAACACGTCGACGAGAACCTCCGGATTGTTTTCTCACATTTCATATCGCCAGAAACTTCTCACACGCTTCAGACCACCAAACTTCAAGTAAGCGTGGAATGAGACATCTGTCATTGATTGAATAGCAATAAATCCTTTTCCCTCTCTCTGCCGGCAATGTTTATATCGCCTGTCAGACGTTATGAAACGAAATATAGAAGCATGTACAGTACAGAAAATCAAATTTTACTCTCGTGTTCAAGATGAATGGGATTGGATGGTGTCTAAAAGCTTTTAATCCGATGAGAGTTCGCTTTCCTTGGTGGGAGATCAGATCAGTTGAATTTGAATGTTGATTAAAAATGTTTATGCTCGACCATGCCGAAATGTAGTAATTATACACTTGGTAGCAGTCCTTTAATGCATGTCATTAAAGTACACCTACTCATTAAAGTACAGGTGTTCAGCCAATGACAACTCAGCTTACACGTGTTCAGCCAATGACAAGTCAGCTCTGTACAGTTATAAAACCGCAAGTATCGATTATTCTCGGATATGCAATCGAAAGAGAATTAGCGAAAAGTCACGGAGGCTGTAAATCCAATACTGTCGCAGAAGGTTATGTTCTGTTACTATAATAATTAGCGTTAATTGTAAATAATATTCAAATAAATTCAATTTGTCATCTCGTTTTTCAATGTCGAATTCAATAATCAAGGTTATACCACGTTTAACGGGATTACACAAGGTCAATGACATTATTGTTCCTCGGAAAAAATCAATACTTTCGCGTCTGCGCACATCTCACAATTCACGACCTAGAACAAGGTCACTTCCGATCTTGTCAGATACAAATAAAATGTATACATCTGAATAATTTCAAGTTAGAAATATGGTCGAGCATAAAAAGTCGTATGAAACTCGCCTATAATGGTAATTAAGAAGCTTTGAATATGAAACTGCTTGCGCTCGTTTCAAAACATCCATAATCGCTTCTTAATTACTATCATTATAGGCTCGTTGCATAATGTACCATAATTTAATTACACAATAACTAATCTAAGAGCATGTAATTAAATGATACTGAGTGAACAGTAGTTGTAATGACAGAAAAATGCTTCAAATTAATCAATATATAAGTTTTACATTGTATTGTTTTCATTTATTTCAGATCGAGAAGATCAGGAGAAATGAAGCTATTCTTCTAGGCCTAATATACAATTTTTCTATATATCTATTTACATTTTAATATGCAACCACTTTCTGGATGTATTTTTTAGAATGTGTTTTTTTAATATGCTTATCATGATTTAAGTATACATATTTGTCTATCTATTTATATATACTTTTACAAGGTGATTATAAAGTAAATACCCATTTTTGTGAAACAGTAACTTTTGAATTTTTGTTTGCACATCATCTGAAAGAATGCTGTCCATAGAGGGACGAATAGCGATTGTATACAGAAGGTTGCGTGGATGGACAAAAGCCTACCGACAGGTTCAGGCGTAATTTAACCATAAGTTCCGAAAACATGGACCAAACAGGAAGAACATAAAATAGTGAACAAATGAAAGAGGACATTTAATGTTGCTGATGAAAAACGTTCTGGAGGGCATCCATATCAGATGTCACTGTGGCGGGTATTGAGGTGACTATCGCACGTAACCCATCTTCTTCCACTTTTTTTTCCATTTCATTTATTATATTCCATAGATCTTACATTAGCAATGAAGCTTTAAGATGTGGAACAAGTCAAAATTGTACAACATTACAATTACAATTTTTACAATTAATACATTTATATAGAAAAAAGGTTTAATGAAAAATGATGGCTAATTTAAATTATTTTAATTTACAACATATTATTAAACCAAATAAACCTCTAAAGTGTATTTTTTTACTGCATATACAGACATGGACAAATTATTAGACTAAAAGTTTTTTTTTTATTTTTTTTTTTTTTTTGAAATATAATATGATTCGTCATATCAACTATCAGTATAATTCACAGAATCTCTATTGTTGAAAATATATTGTTTACATCTTCTGGTGTCGACCTGGTTTTGGTATAGCATGGCTTCTATGCCCAAGGTTGCGGGTTCGATCCCGGGCCAGGTCGAATTTAAGTGTGCTAAATGTGACAGGCTCATGTCGGTAGATTTACTGGCTGTAAAAGAACTTACAAAATTCCGGCACTCCGGCGACGCTGATATAACCTCTGTTTCGTTAAATAAAACATAACATAACATCTTCTGGTATATTTTTCCAACGGTTAAATATATTTTTTCTGGCTGTGTTGGTACTGATGGTGTTTTAATTATATACTGCAGAAGATATTCAACAGTCTGTTCTCCCATGGCCTGCAAGAAGACCGGACATGAACGAAATTGTGATCTATACTGAAGAAGAATGTGAACAAAAAAGAGGCTTACAACAAAACATGAACTCACTTAAGCATTGTCTGATATCTGGCTAAATGATGCTGATATTCAAAGAAAGTGTCAAAATTTGGATTCCAGCATCCCTGACAAAATGAACGTGTTAATAAAGAATAAGGGAATGTTCACAAAATATTAGTAACCTCCAGACTCAATTTTCTGTTCATTATTTCTGTACAAAATACATTTTTGTTCACTATTTCTGCCGATAAACACAGCCTTGTTGCACATACAATAATTAATTTAGTCTAATAATTTGTCCACGTCTGTAGTTCAATTTTCAGCGTATATTTCAACAGTTTTTACTGCTTAGTTGCATGCAAATTTTCAGTTTTTTTAGTGCATAAAGTTCCGTGGCCAATAATTATAACTTACATGAAGACTTTTAAGATACTTTTAAATTCAGGAAAATTCTCCCAGGCTTTGCTATATTGTTTCTCATATTTTTCAATTATACATACATACAGTGATGGACAGAAATATTCGTATGAACCCTTAATATTCATTAAATTCAACATTCTGACGAAATAAACGTTATAAGTGTATTAATTTTTCTTTTTATCATAACATAATTCCTTATTGTTTGTATCTATACAGAGATATCGGTGTCAAACTGAACATAAAGCGACTAGCAACCGTTTGAACCATAATATGCTAGGACAGAATTATTCGAATGTTGCAGTCGTGGAGACAAACTATACAGTAAAAATGCTGGGTATACATTCGCTAGTGCTTCAAACCATCGTTTTGATGCAGTGGATAGACGAACGAGTCACAGTATTCTCCTGATACGCAAAGCTGTAACACGCGCTAGTATAATGGGACGTAAAAGTAAAGAGACAACTATTGAAGAAAGAAGAATTATTATAAATTTACACAAACAACAGAAGACGTATGCCGAAATTGCAAAGGCTGTCAACAGAAGCTGTTCTACAGTGTATAGTATTATAACAAATTTTAGGGAACGGAAGACATTAATAAATAGAGAGCGCACAGGTCGTCCACGAAAGCTAACCAACAGGGAAGAAAGAGAGATTATTAAGACAGTGAAGAAAAATCCAAAGATGAATGCATCAGAAATACCAGCTAATTTACAGGACGATTTTAGTACAGATGTTCATCCTAAAACAGTAACCAGAGCTCTTCATCGGGCAGGGTACAAAGCCAGGGTGCCAAGGAAGAAACCATGTATAAGCAAGGTAAATAAAAAGAAGAGATTTCTGTTCGCAAATGAATTTTTCGATAAAGATGCAGGGTTCTGGAACAAAGTTATATCTTCAGATGAAAGTAAATTTAATATATTTCATTCTGATGGGCGACTTTTGGTCTGGAGAAAACCGAACACAGAATTAGACCAGAAGAATATTATATCAACAGTTAAGCATGGAGGTGGAGGTGTCGTGGTGTGGGGGTGCATGTCGGCCACTGGTGTAGGAGAACTTGTATTTATTGACAATTTACCCATGGACAAGTTCAAGTGCAAGCAGATATTGCAGGACAATCTTAAGAAGAGTGCAAATAAACTTGGTTTTTCGGGGGATTATTAATTCAACAAGATAATGACCCAAAACATACCGCAGAAATTGTTCGTTTGTGAATTATCTATAATACACTCCACACTTTGCACACTCCATCCCAATCCCCTGACTTGAATCCAATCGAACATTTGTGCTCTGAACTGGAGAAACCAGTCCGGAAACATCGAATATCCAATAAGAATGATATCAAACAGAAACTTCTAGAGGAATGGCATCAAATAGGGCGGAATGTCACTGAAAAATTAGTTTCTTCCATGCCTGCACGATTGAAAGAAGTTATTCGCAGGAGAGGCTGGGCAATTAAGTACTAAAGTTTGTTTTGTTTATATTTTGTGTCTATTTTCGAATACTTTTGTCCAAGCTTCTTGTAGCCAAATCATACAATCTTTTGTTTCTTTTACTGAACAGTTAATGAATTGCTTATTTCTATATACATTTATAACATATGGCAATACAATTATTTATTTTCAGAAGCATTCTCATTTCTCTTCATTACATTTCCACCTACAAGTAATTTAAAAGCTAATTATTACTTTTCCGAGTACTTTTGTCCATCATTGTACATACATACATACATACATACATACATACATACATACATACATACATACATACATACATACATACATAGTGTTCTGCCAATGGCAGGCCTTTCACTGCAAACCCAGCATCCTCTAATATTTACTATATTCTGTCTTTTTCTTAATCTCCGATGTTTGCAGTTTTTCTTGGGAAAGATAAATGCGGTAGCTTCCCGTTGCTTTCCGCACACCACTCTGTCTTTCGCATCTTAAAAGATCCCAGTGGGACCGAGCGTGGAGGTGAAGAGAGTGGATTTGACTAATTAGGCCTTCCAGACTTCATAGAAATTCAACGCAAGGGTTAAATATCATTTCTATCAGGGTTTTTGACCCGATCAGAGACCGGGAAATCCCAATTGTCCTTTGCTCCTCGTTTTACCATTATCCTATTACTAATAATTGCAGTTAGCACTTGGAGAACAATAATAGACTAAATAAAATATAAAAACAAACCAGGAATGATAATGATGTATTTTGTATCCTAATGACGTTACAATGTAAAATATTGGTCATAAAATACAGAGATTAAGAGAATTTGAAGGATGTTGGAAAGATACTGCCAACAATGAACAACGAAGACTTCCAGTAAAGAAAATGATCTAAAACCCCAAAAAGGAACATGAATAATATTGTAAAGATGTACAAGGAAATCAAATGTAGCCTAATTTCGCCCTTTAGATATTTTATATAGCCTAAAGCCGACTTGACAGTTCTATTATTCTCCGGTGGCGCATCTTATGTAGCTTAAATCGCGATAAATCGTCCAGTCTGCCAATCCTAGTGATGAATTCACATTTACTGGTTCTGTTCTTCATTATTTTATAGTTATTTTATGTGCCAGTAAATGTACTGATATGAGCCTGTCGCATTTAAGCACACTTAAATGTCATCGACCTGGGCCGGGATCGAAACCGCAACCCCGGACATAGAAGGTCAGAACTCTACCGATTGCGCTACCCAGGCTGACTCTGGTTCTGTTGTTTCTATTAAATTTATAACAATTCTTCGTAACAATCGCAGTATTAATTTCCAGGACTAATAATGAATTTAAATTAATTCTCTGTTGTGTAGAAATAATTCTTTATCGGAATGTTGCTAAGAAACGATTTTAGTCAACGATTAATAAGGAAGAGATAGAAAAGAGACCACCTTCTTATTTGAATCCCTTTTTTATGTGGATGTAGAGCGAGTAATAGTTGTGTATTGAGTCATATATTGCTGAATAATAATATTTCGGTGACACTTCATAAATCTTCTGACGTAGAAGTATATGTGTAAGAAATAGATAAATAAGGTATGAACTATGGATGGAAAAGGAGACTGCTTGGAAGAGAAGAAAGTAAGTCCGGCGTACTACACGAAGAATTGCAAAATTAAGGATTCGATTATCACGGGACATCAGAAGTTTGCCAGCAAACCAAATTACGGTTACAACTTTAAAATACGTCAAAATATCGCAAAAAGACGCTGCTGATTACATATGCCAAGAAACGTAAGTACCGTACTTTTTATGTTACTTTCACATGAATAATAATTCTACAACAACAAAGTTCGATATATCTGTACAGTGAAAACACTGAATTTAGTGGTAATTCAATAGTTCACCATTCAATTACAATGCATAAACAAAAGGTAAAGCTTCGGAATATGTATGATAAGACTTTCATGTGTTAAATTCTAACGTACCTTGTTTACATGTTTCGACCTATTTATGGGTCATCCTCACAACTGGTCGTTCTTGGTCTTGGCGCCACTTGTTCTGTTTCCTGTGAGGGTGCGTTCGTGTGGTATAGTTTCGTTCAAGTCAAAAGAGTATGTGTGTTCTGAAATTGAGTTGTGTCTTGAGAATTCCGTTGGGGTGTGTTTTCGTGTGTCTGTATATTTCATATTGTTCTAGTGTGTTTAGTTTCTGGCTTTTTGGTTGGATGTGTAGTATTTCCATGTCTGTGTTGATGTCTCTGCCAACCAAAAAGCCAGAAACTAAACTCACTAGAACAATACGAAATATACAGACACACGAAAACACACCCTAACGGAATTCTCAACACACAACTCAATTTCAGAACACATACACTCTTTCACTCTACACTATACCACACGAACGCATTATTACAGGAAACAGAACAAGATTATTACCAAGACCAACAACGACCAGTTCTGAGGATGACCCATAAATAGGTCGAAACATGTAAACAAGGTACTTTAGAATTTAACACAAGAAGGTTTGATCATACATATTCCGAAGTGATACAGTGTTAAAAGTTGTGTAATCAAGATGTATAAAAGGTAAAGCTTCGATATTTCGCTGTACCACTTAAATGATTGAAAATAATATCTAAATTGTGGCACACCACTCTAGACTTTAAAGACGTGATCACTGCGAATGCTACAAACCCATGCAAACCGTCCCAGATACCTTCATGTTAGACTGTACGTTGTCCGATGAATTTGTCAGACTTTTCACACACGGTAATATAATACAGTGATACCACTATGATGTTGCACACCTTTCTTTGCTAAGGTCCAGAGTCCTCCCCTTACATATGAAGACGAAATGCCGAATGATGAATAAAGAAACCTTATGTAAAATTCACCAGTCATTATGTTACAGGCACGATTCTTATAAGAGCTGTTTGTAATAGTATGTTGCGATACAAGGTTGGGAAGTGCTGTTTACAAAACCGAGGAAAAATTTGAAAAAACTAGCAGAGCGAATTTTTCAAGTTCCGAGATTTTGTAATGCACTTCACAAACGTAGGCCTGTATTGCATAACATTTTCTGCACGATTATATTTAAAAAAAATTGCAGATAAAATATATTTTGCATTAAAAATTTAGAGCAATATTATTCCAAAGCCTTCACAAAACTGTGCTGTAATGGTAACTAAGTAGGCCTAACAATAAGTGCACTGTAATGGGTCTATTTCAGTATAGTTTTATGTTATGAAGAATGGTTCCGCTAGCAACAAATTTCTGTGTCGGAATTCTAACTTTCAAGACCTAACAACAATAGCTGTAAATATAACAGAAAAAACACGATCGTGCAAAAAATACTATTTCTTTTTCTTTAAGAACAGAATAAAACTATAAATTCACCCTAAAAATATTACAGCTCACAAAAAGGTAGTTGTTGATATATGAAGATGTAATTCGTGTCTTAAAGCATTACATTACGTATGTAACACTGCGTGCTATCTATCGTGTTATGGATCTTTTATAGTACGTCTTTCTTGTTAGTAAATCAAATCAGGTTGGACCTTTCTGAAAGATTTTTATACAGAACTGGAGTTTTACACTTCCTAAGAGAACAACGTTCGTAGACTTTTCATTTGTCGTGGATTTTCGGGACAGTTATTATTTTTGAAACAAGTTTGTTACCTCAAATATTTCCATAAACAGTGGTAGTGATTTTTATAACATCGTCGTTGTACAATTTGTAATGGAGTTGACCATCAACACTTCATACATTTATGCTATAAATCTGAAAGGCAATAAAGTTTCGCATATAGGTACATAAATTACTCTGTCCTTTTTCATGTTCGACAATAAGTATCGTGACTAGCAATGATATGCCGTCACAATTATTATTATTATTATTATTATTATTATTATTATTATTATTATTATTATTATTATTATTATTATTATTAATTATTATTATTATTATCCAAATATAACCCTTTTTACTGCAAAGTTAGTCGGTTAGTTGTTTACGTAAATGTCCGAAAGACAGGTCTGAACCTCACAAGTGATACCAACAAGACACCACTTATGAGGCAAATAGGCCAAGATAATGGAATAGAGTTATCAGTTCCTTTCACCTACATTGCATACATCGCTGTCTAGTTACATATTACACTAATCACACTTCAGATTTTGAGATGTATATAATACAATTGGGGGAGGTCTGTTCCTCTGACATAATCGAGTGAGATGCACTGCCTGATAATAAACTTTGGTTAGTTGAGGAGATTATTTAAATATGAGGCTAAGGAATTGTGGTGTGGAGAGATACCAAAGTTTCACCTTATTGTTATTGTTACTGTTATTGTTATTATTATTATTATTATTATTATTATTATTATTATTATTAGTAGTAGTAGTAGTAGTAGTAGTAGTAGTTATTACCGGTTGTTCTGTATGGTTGTGAAACTTGGACTCTCACTTTGAGAGAGAACAGAGATTAAAGGTGTTTGAGAATAAGGATCTTAGGAAAATGTTTGGGGCTAAGAGGGATGAAGTTACAGGAGAATGGAGAAAGTTACACAACGCAGAACTGCACGCATTGTATTCTTCACCTGACATAATTAGGAACATTAAATCCAGACGTTTGAGATGGGCAGGGCATGTAGCACGAATGGGCAAATCCAGAATGCATATAGAGTGTTAGTTGGGAGGCCGGAGGGAAAAGACCTTTGGGGAGGCCGAGACGTAGGGGAAAATAATATTAAAATGGATTTGAGGGAGGTGGGATATGATGGTAGGGACTGGATTAATCTTGCTCAGGATAGGGACCTATGGCGGGCTTATGTGAGGGCAGCAATGAACCTGTGGGTTCCTTAAAAGCCGTAAGTATGTAAGTAAGTAAGTAGTAGCAGTAGCAGTAGTAGTAGGAGTAGTATTTTTATGTTACTCTTCCCAAGATAGAGCGCGGAATGATTTATCAGGTAAAACGAAAATTTTAATCATATTTTAAATAACATATGGTTTTTTAGGTTCAACATTTACATATGAATATAATAGTTGGGCATTAAAACTGGTCTCTCTGTACAGTAACGGTTAGCATGCCTGATCGTGAAACGAGTGGGCTCGTGTTCAAATCCTGGTTGGGAGACGTTAGCTGGTTGAAGTTTTTCCGGGGTTTTCCCTCAACCCATTGAGAGCAAATTCTGAGTAACTCTCCGCATTGGACCGTTGACTCATTTTGCCGGCATTATCACTATCTCACTCAGACGCTATATAACCATAGCAGTTGATAAAGCGTCGTAAAATAACCCATTAACAAACAAAACTGAAAACCGTTGCTAACATAGTCCTGCTGCTAGTCAGTATGTTGACATCAACGGCGTGTGTCTTCTATATTCAAACATAACAAGATCGCCAACATCGAAACACTGACCAGAAATGATAAATATGGCCTTAAAAATTTTCCTAATATTAAATAATAATATATAATAAATTAAATAATAATAATAATTTAATAATAATAATAATAATAATAATAATAATAATAATAATAATAATAATAATAATAATAATAATATGGATGTTATAAAACTCGCAAGTTCTGTAAATGGGTTTTCATAATATCTGTTTAAATTTATCAGAATGACAGCAGTTATAACTAGTTATTCCCATAATTCCCATCAGAACACAGCTTGCAACACTCCGACCCCAATGCGACAAACTTAAGAACTTCAATTACGATACATCTTGCATCATGAAGTTAAACCCCCTCTCCCTATTGTGTTCTGCACCGGCGAGCGTCTCTTCCCGGCTGACGTCACGTTTAGTTCCAAAATAAGCTACGTCTATTCCGTTTCTGGTCCACTTATATCTGCCAATCATTCTTACGTACACTTCAACATCTTGCAATATGCGTAAAATAGCCGAAAAACAAAACTCTCGTAAGTGTCATTGCAATCATACAAAATTAAATGATGGACAACTTACAGTACAGGGAAACACTTCCTGATCTGATTCAAAGCCATCACAATTCAGATTCCTTCTCCTTCTTTATAAAATATAGCCTACACGGTATAAAAATAACATCCCTACCTTGACTATGAATCACTTTAATTCCTCCAAGTTTCTGTCCACTGTTTATATTACACATATTTACTTTTTGCATAAACTCCCTCTTACTTTCTAACGTCCGCTCAATGCTCTAGCCGGTGAAGGACTAACAAATTTTTACCCCCACCATCGACTCGGACTATTAAAACTCTTTTCCTACGGCGCATCAACTTCTGAAGCATCATTCTCAACGCGCTTGAATGTACAATTTTATTCTGAAATAAAAATAACATAATTTTCGAATAGATGTTTTAATTCTTTCATTTATATACGTATAACATGTTCCTATAGGTTAGACACGCCATACTGTACGTATTAAGTTATTAGCAACCAAAGAAGGAATTGAGTCTGCATTACACAAAAATCTGTCCGTTTCATCCTAGTGACCTTTGGATAATAAAGTTATTTAACATTAAAATTCATTCATTCATTCATTTAGTGTTCTGCCCAAAGGCAGGTCTATCACTGCAAACCCAGCTTTCTCCAACCTTTCCTATTTTCTGCCTTCCTCTTTGTCTCCTCATACGATCCATATATCTTAATGTCGTCTATCATCTGATATCTTCTTCTTCCCCGAACTCTTCTTCCGTTCACTATTCCTCCCAGTGTATCCTTCAGTAGGCAGTTTCTTCTCCTCAGTCAGTGACCCAACCAATTCCTTTTCCTCTTCCTGATCAGTTTCAGCCTCATTCTTTCTTCACCCACTCTTTCCAACACAGTTTCATTTCTTATTCTCTCTGTCCACTTCAAATGTTTCATTCTTCTCCATATCCACATTACAAATGCTTCTATTCGCTTCTCTTCACTTCTTCGTAATGTCCATGTTCCTGCCCCATACAATGCCACACTCCATTCAAAGCACTTCACTAGTCTCTTCCGTAGTTCTTTTTCCAGAGGTCCGCAGATGCTCCTTTTTCTGTTAAAAACTTCCTTTGCCATTGCTATCCTCCTATTGACTTTCTGGCAGCAACTCATGTTACTGCTTATAGTACATCCCAAGTATTTGAAGCTGTCCACTTACTCTAGTGCCTCATTTACAATTCGCAAGTTTAACTTCTGTATTTTTCTTCCTATGGCCATGCTCTTCGTCTTATTAAACATGGAATATTTTATCAAAATTTGTAAGCTTAATACTAATGTAATAATGACATAGCACTACGTCACAGTTAAAAATTAAAATGTTCCACTATTCTTTCTCCCTTTGCGTTGTCTATTAGAATTTAATTTTGTCTCGAAGGATCATATTAAGAATCAGCGGTTTCCTTTTGAGTGATACGGATTGATAGGAATTCGATATAACTGAAGTCCACAAGGATAGAACTTGCTAATAAATTTATGTTAACTTTCTAGGGGAGATATACTTTAACTTGAATTACTCAATATACAGTAGTATACTTTTTAATGAAAGGAAATCAATACGATTTGAAAATCATTACAAACCCATAATATTTTCAGGACCACATGGTAGCAGTTAGGATTAAGCCAATTGTGTTTTTCTTAATTTTGGTAGATTATTTTACGACGCTGTATAAACATCTCAGGTTATTTAGCGTCTGAATGAGATGAAGGTGATAATGCCAGAGAAATGAGTACGGGATCCAGCCCCGATAGTAATTCAGCATTTGCTCGGGTTGGGCTGAGGGAAAACCCCGGAAAAAACCTCAACCAGGTAACATGCCCCGATCGGGATTCGAACCCGCGCCACCTGGTTTCGCGGCCAGACGCGCTGATCGTTACTCCACAGGTATGGACATTCACAAGTAAGATGCATGTATTTTGATTCCTATAATTTATTGTTTTCTGAATTGAGGCGCTTAGAACAAAAAGCAGGTAAGTGACAGAAACCTAATTTTGAGGAAATTACAGTTAAAGTTGTACATGCAATGAAATATTATACACTAGTTTGGTGAAATGATGCCCATATAGCAGACCTGCACAGTGTGATCACTTACCTGATTTTATACCAAAGAAACATCCTTTTGGGCTACCACAACATGCACTTACCTCATTTTTTAAAATAATGCCACTTATCTGCTTTTTGTTCTAACCCCCTCAATTGTAATATTTCATTTAAAACTACTTATTTAAACTAAACATGACCTGTATAATAGCTGCTCATAAACTGTTCGTGAGAGTTGGGGGACGGCAAATTTTAGCACTGCCTAGGGGTGGCACTATACCTAGATCCGGCTCTGGCCATGGCTATAACACCAATGGGTATGGAGGGGGAGATATGTTTTGGTCTTAGTTGAACTTCCGTGTCAATAAATTCGCATAATATTAACCATCGTGAGACAAACTCTCTTTCTGATATTGTCGGACCATCGGATCTTTGCCCCTTCAGCGCTGTCGTCGTTCTTGGAAAAGTTAACGCCTCTACTCACCTCATTCCACCCGTTTCTCTCCCACTACGTCAAACAGCAGGCCACGAACCTTGCCGAATAGGGATGTTGCCAAACTTCCGTCAAACATTGTCATGTCTCTTGAATATTACTTATAATACTGTAAGGTTAATTTATTACTTTCATAATTTAATTTAAGTAGGTCTAATGACGCTGATTGACTTATGCAAAATGCTATTACTTGCCATAAAATATTTCTTTCAGACTCCGTGCTACAGTATTCATGTTGAGTTGACAATTGGACTGCAAGTGCAAATAAACTGTCCCGGAAGAAGGCTCAAAATTATGACCAGGTGGGGAGAGAAAGAGAGATTAGAAAAGAGAAAATAGGAATACAGGGATTTTGAAATGAATTGCCGAAAAAGGAATTAAGGTTCAGTTCGCGTATCTTACCACAGATTTGGTCGGACTATAGCTCATTCTTTTCCCTCCCTCACAGCTCACATACCAGGTCTCGCCTCCCCATCTATAACACAGTTTGGAACACTGACCATGCGCAATGTGTTCAATCTGGAACAACATTCAGGCGGGCCATTTGTTTATTCTGGAAATATACGTACCAAAAATCACACAATAACAATACTAGGCCTATAGGAAAGAAATGAAGCCTATGTGACTAGAACAAACAACTTTATTTGCTTGTGAAGGTCCAAAAAGAAAGTTTTATGTCCAATTTTTGTGCTCTTAATTTTAGTGCTTTCCTTCTGCAAAGTCCACACACGACTTCATTTACACCCAAATTAACTTTCTTATTATAATTATTCAGCAGCACGCCTGTAAAATTTACTTTCTACATATTAGTTCAATGCTATATTTTCAATATTTTCAGAATACAGCAACCAAGAAACGACTTCAAATCAGTTCTTTGTGATCCCGATGTCTCTCTTGTGGAATTTAAGATGGCAAAGACCAAGAAGAGTTTTACAATCAAAGAAGAACACGCCTTTCTGGTGAATTTATACAAGAAGGCACAAACGTTGTTTCACATGGGTAACTTCGAGGAGGCCATGGCGCTGTATTCTCGTGGCCTGTGTATCAGACCGGCGCTGGAGGCCTTCAGGAATGGAATGCGCTTAGCGAGGAATGCCATCTGCCGCTCTCTGGGTAATAGGCTACAAAATGCTCGTTCAGACAAAATTCAGCTTTCACTTCAAACAACGTAAACACATAACTATAGAACTTCATTAATTATTCATATTTACTCATATTCTTTATCACTATCTTGTGTGCACTTCATTTATCTCCCAGATAGCAAGCACTCTTTCAGAATTCGAGCGTAATAGTGTGACAGACATATTTGTACCCCATTCAATGTCGTTTAGAACCCCTGTGAGGTGTGCCATCAGTGTATTCCGAGAATATGTATGATATCCTCATTCTTGCATAATCAGAGTCTCTAGTGCATCCTTCAATATTATCCCGAAATGCTGGGCCACGTTAAGACCTAGTGACGCACCAGGCCATTCTATGTTTCAAAAGTCAATGTCTCTGTTACTCGTACGTTACGTTTTTCTTTAAGGCATGGTGGTTTATCGTGCTGGGAACAAATCTCCTGAGAAACAAGGATGTTACTAGGATCTCTCGAAAACGGAAACTTTTGTTTTCTAAAACGGTATTCCTGTAATTGTCCTCAATCTATGATGTACCTTTTGCTCCTTTGATAAGTCACAGAAGATTGCATGCTGTCCGGGAGGCTAATAATAATAATAATAATAATAATAATAATTAATAATAATAATAATAATAAAAATAATAATAATAATAATATAATAATACTAATAAAAATAATACTAATACTAATAATAATACTACTAATAATAATACCTAATAATAATAATAATACTAATAATAACAATACTAATACTAATAATAATTAATAATACTAATACTAATAATAATACTAATAATAATACTAAAATAATAAACGATGCTAATAATAATAATACTAATAATAATACTAATAATAATACTAATAATACTAATACTAATAATAATAAATAATAATAATAATAATAATAATAAAAATGTTTGATAGCACAAAGATATATATTGTTTTTCTTTATAAAAATCACTCTAGCACCCCAACAAAGATTACATACTCGTGCTCAGAGGGCATTCCACAAAATGTTAAGATAAGCATTTAATTAATTAACAGAATAAAACGTAAAAAGAGAAGAATAAAAACACAGATTTTACAGTAATTAAAACTATTTATTTTATCCCAAAACAATAATTTTCAATTGATTTTTTAAATAAGGAACATTAGCAAATTGAATGTGTGGTAATTTAGCTGTTATCTTGTTATAGAGTCTTGGACCAAAGATATTACTGTGATTATAAGCTACAGTTGTGATACATTTAGGTTCTGTCAAGTATATGTTGCCTCGGCAAAGATTATAACCAACTCCGTATACGACACCTTTGATTTAGTTCAGAGATAAACGACGCAGGAGGTTAAGTCGGGGAACCGAGGGGGTCACATCATCTTCCGTCCATATAGGAAATACTTACAAGTCATCTTCCCTTTCTTCTTGGGCGTCTCACATTCCTTCGATCTTCATGATTTGTTGGACCAGTCTTCGATGATTCATTCGTAAGAGACATTCCTTCTATTTCTTCTTATTATTATATTCTTTCATTCACATTAAATATTTACAGTTCATTTCTCATATCTTAATTCCTTATCTCATCTAGCAGTGTATATTTAACTGTTCTTCTCAGAAATCTCATTTCCGCTCTTTCAGATTTCCTTTGGTCTGCTCTGTTCAAGGCTCAGGTTTCGCATCCATGTTAATATTGGCACCGCTATTATTTTATAAACTTTTGTTGTCTTTATTTTATTGTAAGTATTTTCCTTTAAGGACCATATATAAATTGGAATTTAATTTATTATTTTGCAATCGTTCTCTTGGTAATAATACGTCGCAACTAAAATAGCAACCTGTGGAGTAACGACATCTGAAAAAACAGGCGGCCAAACGGGTCTTTATCGGGGCCCTTTGGCTGAGGTTTTTTCAGGGGTTTTCCTCAACCCAATATGAGCAAATGCTGTCGTAACTATCGGTGCAATGTTATTTCACCGGTATTATTGTCTCATTCAGATGCTAAATAACCTAAGATGGCAAAGACCAAAACAATTTAAAAATAAAAATAAACAACTTAAGTAATTAAGATTTTACCTGTCCTATGTATTTTGTTGTTTATAAAAATGTTTTATCTGATAGGCAGATTTTTTCATAAAGCCAGGTAAAACATTAAATGAGTCTTATCTAATAAACCTGTATAGTTTTTATACTCTTATGCAGAGTTGAGACAGAAAACTTTATTAACGAACCATGGAAGCGATGGACGTATAAACAGCCTGTAACCTTCAATGGGAATTACTTTGCAAGTTATATACACGAAATCCACCTTGTTTAAGCGTTGTATATAGAGAAAAAATGGCCGCCCCTCTAACAGCTGTTCGTGTTCGACTGTCATTTTATGATGATGGTTGCCTAAAACCAATGTAGAACAAACAAAGAACAGAATAATTAGAATAATTTACTGTAGCTTGTAAAACATCACACACCAAAATATTCTTCAATCAGATTATATTGTGATACTTAACACAGCCACACTGAACGCTTACCGAATGCAATGAGAATCCAGATGGCTCTATTATCTTTCTTAACGAAGTAATGACGAAAATGACGCAGCTTTAACAGTTATACTGTTATACAGACATATTCAGGTGATTATTAGTAAAATTTACACAACGTATAAATGAGCTACTCATTGTATAAGTATAAGACAGTTAAACGTCTGTATATAGAGTTTTTATTAGTAAGACCGTAAGAAAAAAATATCTAACAGGTAATTATAATGAGGTTGACGAAATAGTTGTTCGCAAAATAACTAATATGGCCGCTCTTCTCAATGTTACAAACTGTTACCAGATATCAAGAAATCAGGTAATTCATAATGCTAACTATGGAAATAATAATAATAATTAATAATAATATTAATATAATAATATCTTACTGGCTTTTAGAACCTGCATTGCGGCCCTCACATAAGCCCGCCATTGGTCCCTATCCTGAGCAAGATTAATCCAGTTCTATAATAATAATAATTCATAATAATAATAATAATAATAATGCATCCTTCAATATTAGCCTCCTTACTGGCTTTTAAAACCTGAGGTTCATTGTGCCCTCACATTAAGATTGGTCCTATCCTGAGCAAGCAATCCAGTCCATTCTATGTTTCAAATAATCAAATGCCTAATAATAATAATAATAATTAATAATAATAGCCTTTTGGCTTTTAAGGAACCGGTGGTTCATTGCAGGCCCTCAAAAGCTCTTGGTCCCAAGGATATCCTGAGCAAGAGGAATCCAGTCTCTATAAATAATTTAAAATAATATTCCTGTAATTGTCCTCAATCTATGATGTACCTTTTCCTCCTTTGATAAGTCATTGCAGAAGATTGCATGCTGTCCCTGGAGCAAGATTAATAATAATAATAATAATAATAATAATAATAATAATAATAATAATAATAATAATATATGAACAGATTATGTATTTATGATTTATTTAAATTTATTTACTTTTCACTAAAAATTTATTTATTAGTATTTAGTTTTATTTTTGAAAACTCATTATCACTTTAAGCTGTATACGGTTTATTTATTAAAGATCTAAAAATTTATTTTGTTCCACTACATAAAATGATGAGTACGAGTTCCGAAAACTGATTATCACTTTAAACTGTATACGGTTTATTTATTAAATGTTACGTTCAAATTTCAAATAGCGCTCGCTAGTAACTTTCATTTCATGAACCCTAGCAGCATTTTCAGGGACAAAAGATGTTGTCAACAAAACAGTTTGAAAGTAATTGCCAGTTGCTGTATTTGTCAGTAGGGAGACTGTTGTACCTAGAATCACTTTTCACATTTTATTCTTCTTCTTTAATTTTGGGAAATTAAATTTTTTAAAAGAAAAAATGCTTGAAATAATTATTGAAGATTCCTTTACAATTTTCTACAGGTATTTTCCTGTTTTACAGATCTATTAAAAATTAAAGAAATAAAATGAAGGGATATTTAAAGTGTTCCACGGTACAAGAGGTTTGTATTTGCCATCATTTGCAGGCTTCTCTGATTGAGATTTTGATTTCTGGAGGAGAATAACTGCTTCAACAACTTTCTTCAAGGCATCTGGATCAATTGGGCTCCTCTTAACTCCAGACTTACTTCGTGGCATGATCTTGAAATAAAACAAAAACAAAAACCGACAGCAACATGTACCTTGGAACATGTTCCTTGGTACAAGATGTTTTGTGTATTGTATTGTATTGTATTGTATTGTATTTATTAAAGTTCCATGGTATTCATACATTGCTTCACAGCTAGAATATGGAACAAGTCAAAAAACTTAATACTATTATAAAGTCTTAATTTATAGTCGCAGTCTAGATGAAATATATACAGACGAGGTTTACAATATAATCTAATAGTAGTACAACACAAAGTTTTAGTATCAATTTCATGAAGCGTTATTGAATGTCATGAATTCACCTACAGAATAGAAGGCGTGAGGAATTAGGTACTTCTTTAATTTGGCTCTAAATAATCTTATGTTTTGGGTTTCATTTTTAGTATCGATAAGGAGGTTATTAAAAATTTTTACTGCCATATAACGCACTCCTTTTTGATAGCACGATAGACTTGCCGATGGAGTATGAAAGTCATTTTTTGACGTGTATTTATGCTATGAACTGTTGAATTAGTTACAATGTTTTCACGATTACATACGAGGAAGATTGTTAATGAAAAAATATACTAACAAGCCATGGGCATTATTTGTAGTTTTTTTAAAATAGTCCTAGATTTGGCACCTACTATTATTCTAATTACTCTTTTTTGTAATAAGAATATACTGTTACTATCTATGGAATTTCCCCCAGAATATTATTCCAAAACTCATTACCGAGTGGAAGTATGCAAAGTATATTGTTTTTAAGTTATTGATCTTTATTATATTTTGCACAGATCTAATAGCAAAACATGCTGAATATAATTTGGGGGTAATTTCTTTAATTTGATTTTTCCAATTTAGCACATTATCGATTTTTAAGCCAAGAAATTTGTTTGTCGTTGTTTCTAATAGGGATCTATTGTTAATTATTGCGCTTGAAATTTGCGACGTTGAATTTGGACAGGATTTAATTAAATTGAATTGTTAGTTTTGTTACAATTGAATAGTAATTTATTGACTGAGAACCAATGATCCAAGGTACAACAGGGTGCACGTTTAAACAAATATGGCTGCCTAAACTAGAGATGAGAATATATCTCTATCACCAGATGATGGGGAACATACCGTACTTGAATGAAAAGTTACAAATACAATTTGGTTTCGTGTTAGAAAACATATAACAATCAACGAAATATTTACTTTTGGTATCAAAAAAATTATTTCGTCCACACAACTCACTCTTTGTAATAAATGAAACCGTAACTATGACCAGAGCTACCTAGCGGCTTTCTCTAAATTCTACTTCATTTTGAGTCGGCTAGGTAGGAGCAAAAATCAGAAACACAAAAATGATCCAAGGTAGGCCTACACTAAGCAACAGTGTCTCCTACCAATATTCGAAACAAAGTTGGCAAAAGAAAATTCAACTTGACAAACTGAAAATCACTATAATCCACTAGCATATTATGTAGTAATAGGGAGAAATTGGTTAGATTTCACTCTTAAGGTATAATAACAGTCTACTATATACAGTCACGAAGCTCAATACTTACTAAATATGCAAACATAGATAGATGCTAACCACCAGGATCGCTACTATCGCCTCATCACAGACCTTCCTTAGCAAATAGAATGTATTGTACCTACTTTCGATATCGTGTTCTTTTGAAAAAATTAACACCTTCCTTTCACTATTGAAATATGAAATACATAAGGTTTATATATTATTTTCATAAAGTATATATTATATTTTATAAAATCACCTTCCTGGATCTTTCGGAAGAAGGATAACTTTAACCTCTTTTTCTTACAATTTATAGTATTACAAACGTCTCCTTGTCCCATATTGTTATTCAGATTATTGTATTTTAGCCATTTACGGTCATTACAACCGATAACGAACATTTCACAGTTTACAATTTTTAATCGAAATAAAGGGAGGTATTACACATACGAACAACATAATTTTCGCACCAAAAATAATATTACACCTTAACTCGCAAGTGAGTTATGTCTGAAGTGTCTCATAATCATTTTTTTAAACTTTATTAATGCAATTACATTACATTTTAGAGAAATATAGGTGACTCTTTACGCATTCCAACTAATTTATATGGTTGAAACGCCGCCCTTCGTGATCGGGTTAAGCGAGTAACATGGTCTGCCTTACGGCCTGTATTAGATCATGATGGCACACGATCACAGTCTATTGTTTCTAGTACTCATAGCGCTCCAAGCGGCTAGCAACTATCGCCAGAAATGCAAAAAATCATCCCAAGCTTCGTGATTGTATCACAGTCTACTATATACAGTCGCGAAGCTCAATATATAGTAAAAATGCAAACATGGGTAGTTGCCCACAACTAGGATCGCTACTATCGCCTCATCATCGCAGATCTCTCTCCTAGTAGATGACAAAATATGTTACACTTTCGTTGTCGTGTTCTTTTGGAAAAATTAACACCTTCCATTATTGAAATATTAAATGCATAAAGTTAATTTATTATTTTAATGAAGTAAGTTATATTAAATTCCACCATAAACTCGAAGATACCTGCAAGAAATAGGTTAATATTATTTTTGTTTGTGCAAAACGAACTGAAATTTACTATAATCGCTTCACTCATTCAAGATTATAGTGATAATTAACTATGAAACCAATAAATATTAATTTGCATTTCCCTTTACAGCAATAATAATGGAAATATGAATTAATGGAGTAACTTGCGTGTACCGGTACTTGTAGTGTAGGCTTACGTAGTTAACAAAGTGGGATGAGGTTAAGCAATAATAATCACACCAGAATTGGAAATAAAACGTGATCAATAAATCTTATTGTAACAGACTTACTTTTTCTACGTCTCTAGTAAAGTAACAAATAAGAATAACAACAAAATTAACAGCTATAATTAAAAACATATCCTTTGAAAAGAAAAGTAGGCCTAAGCAATAATAATCCCAATAAACTTCATAAAAACAAACTTAATTTTTCTACGTTTATAGTAAAATATTATTATTCCAATTATTGTATTTTAGCCTTTAACATTTTCATTACAACCAATAACGAACATTTCACAAGCATCAATGTGAAATACGCAACGAGCTAGCACTCGATGGAAATACGACATAGTTCAAAGTCGACCATGGACTGTCTATTGTTTCTAGTTGCTAACCGCTTGGAGCGCTATATCACGAGATTTGCAAAAAATCACCTCAAGCTTCGCGACTGTATATAGTAGACTGTGATTGTATATAGTAGACTGTGGTATAATGTAAGAAGACCCAGACTATAACTGAGGACAAATTCGAACACACGTCCAAATAAAGCCTCATAGCACGAGTCTCGCTCGCTGATCTCTAGACCACGCCGGAGACTCCACTTCTCAAACAAACACGACCTAAAATAAATGTCGTGGCAAATGGTATTGCCTTGTACACACCAGAAATATGGATTCGGAATTGCAAAACAAGAGGCCCTTATAATATATGCGAAAGGACGGTCACAGCATTTGCCAACAATGCGCCTCTGATTTACAGAATCAAGCTCTTGAATGAATTCTATTCTGGGAATCCCCGAGCCTGTTGAATAGCATTACATTGACATGGGACAGTCGGCACGTAGCTGTGTTGATACACACGGGAACAGGCCACGGCTCTGAAATTGATATTCCTAAGCCAGCGCCGTCATTATCACGGTGACACATGCCACTCCACAGGGTGTGCACGAAACACGGAGCCACCGCTGTCACGTTCGACACGCTTCACTCCCCAAAATACATCTAATTGCTAACAGAGTTAAAAAAAATACAAAACAGGAAATAATTAACTCAGATCCATGCTAGTATTTTAAAGTCAATTTGCATGTTTATTGTGACATTTAACGTTGTTTTCACGTGAGCAGTATCAGACTTTTCCAGCAACAATAACATAGAACAGTGGTTCTCAAACTTACTGATATTTTACTTGGTTTGATTTTTTATTATTTTATTTTTTTTAATTCAATTCAATTCAATTTATTTGGCCATTAGACATACAGTTTTGGCTTCGTCAGAATACGTTGAAAAACATATAATAGTACATTATGCAACGAGCCTATAATGAAGGTAATTAAGAAGTGAGTATGGATATTTATGAAACGAGCGCAAGCGAGTTTCATAATTTTCATACGAGCTTCTTAATTACCATTATAGGCGAGTTTCATACGACTTTTTATGCTCGACCATATTCCTAACTTGATATTATTAATTTTATTGTATCTGACCTGGAGCAATGTCCCGTATGTTGTGAGATGTGCGCAGACGCGAAAGTATTGATTTTTTCCGAGGAACAGACGTGCACATTGACCTTGCTAGGCCATAAGAACCTACAGAGATAACATTGAAATAAAATTAGACATTGAAAAACGAGATGACAAATTGAATTTATTTGAATATTATTTACAATTAACGTTAATTATTATAGTAACAGAACATAACCTTCTGCGACAGTATTGGATTTCCAGCCTCCGTGACTTTTCGCTAATTCTCTTTCGATTGCATATCCGAGAATAATCGATACTTGCGGTTTTATAACGGTAGAAAGCTGACCTGTCATTGGCTGAACAGTTGTAACCTGAGTCGTCATTGGCTGAAAGACCTGACCTTTAATGAGTAATAATGAGTAGGTGTACTTTAATGACATGCATTAAAGGTCTGCTACCAGGTGTATAATTACTACATTTCGGCATGGTCGAGCATAAATACATTAAAAAAACACTAATAAAAGAAACAGTAAAATTTAAATAATACAATGAAAACATGAAATAATTTGAAACTTTTAAATTAAAGAAAACTGACTAAATTGCAATTAAGTTTATTTATTAAAATACAATTTCATACAAATCTGTGTTGAAAAACTCAGCAACAGAATAAAAAGGATTATTTAATAACCAATTGTAAAATCTAGTTTTAAAGTTATTGATTGGTACTTACTAACTTATCTATAAATGGCTTTTAGAGAACCCAGAGGTTCATTGCCGCCGTCACATAAGTCCGCCATTGTTCCCTATCCTGAGCAAGATTAATCCAGTCTCTACCATCATATCTCACCTCCTTCAAATCTATTTTAATATTATCCTTCCATCTACGTATCGGCATTCACAAAAGTCTATTTCCATCAGGTCTCCCAACTAAAACACTATACAGAAATTTTTAATTTTTCAAGGTGAACATCTTGCCATATTAATACCTGTGTGATAAATGTGTTGATAGATTCGATGTCTACACTGGATATAAAGAAGAATGAAGATTTTTTGCAAAGTTTATGGGAAGAGAAAAATGTGACTTTCATAAGTGAAGATCTGGAACTGGATCACCATCTGCACAAAATATCCATACAGATGAGACGTGGTAAACAGTCTGCTCATGAAGAATTGTTTGATGAGACGGTCGCTGTAATAAATCAGTTTATGAAGGATAGACAGGTTAGATTGTGAATAACGTCTACATTCTACAGGGTGTTTGTAAACTCTAAAAACAATATTTATAGATTATCTAGGGAAAAATATCGAATTGTTTTGAGGTAAGAAATTAACGAGCTGTAGATATTCCGAACAAGTGACAGAAGGAAAAATTTTTTTTTTTTTTAATTTAAAAGGTCACTAAAATAATTGCCTTTCTTGCAAATAATTGTGAAAGATATACATGTTCACACTGTCTGTCAGAAAGTGGCGAAGAGTACAGAATTCATTATTATTATGTACCGAACTGGGTTTTACCTTTCTTAGCTTTCTGACGTAAGCATTTAGGGTTAGAGTTTGAACCCTAAAACTCGAGGATATACTAACCGATAACTTTCCTAATTATTTTGGAACGAAAATGCGCAGCCTGATTATTAATTAAGCTGTATTTGTTTTGGATTTGTTTTGAAGTGAAGTTAGGTGAACAGCTTAAGGTATTAATGATTTAACTTAAATTTCAATTTTCGTATTTTAAAATTCGATTAAATTTTAAGTAGAAAATACAATAAATCTGATATTATTTACTTTCCCTTTAGAAAATTTGAAATTAATAGTTACTAACATACAGCGTATTCCGAATCTCTCCGATGGACAACAATTACGTCACACTGCAGCGAAATAGGAACAAAACTGCTGGAAGGTTCGATGGCTGTCATGGTGGCTGTACAAGTTGTTGTCTCTGCTACGCAGCAAGATTTTGCGAAATTTCCGTACTGTCATCTCGCTCAAAGAAAAGAGAGCATAAACAATTTATTTCTTGAACCGGTAGTAATAACTGGTCCGTTGACATGTTCGCTCATAAGCATATTAACATATTGCTTTTACGTTGTGCTCATTACAAACAATACAGCAGAACCAAAGCAGAACACACCGCCATGACACAACAGTGCACGATGTCATTCGTCTGCTAATTCCCGCCCTACACAAGAACCAATCAGATTCACTGATGGCAGCTGATGGATACTGCCACCACTTCTGCAAGCTGATGGAACCGGTGCGACACCGGTGGAGCATCAGTGACGTCATCGTTGAAATTCGGAACACCGTGATGCCATCAGATTGCTCAGCGCTGAGATTCGGAATACGCTCATACATAAGACGTGTAAACTGTAAAGTTTTGAGAAAGATTGGGTGTTATATTTTATTGCAAGAAACTGCAGTGAAACTTCTTTTAAAAAAGTTGTGACAAATTGAGTTTAAATCCTACTACATTTGCAGATGGAAGTACCAGACATTTAAAAAACCTCAGTTTTAATAGATTATTTTCGTACACCGGCAGAGGATATATCGAAGTCACCAGCCTAAAATAAAAAAAGATTCCCAAAAATCGAATTTAATTCCAGAATATTCCCTTAACGAGAAATTGGGCTTAGCTATTGTGAATCTGTGTATGTATACTGAGAAACCATCAGTCATAATTATGGTTAACGTATGGGACTCTGACATCTAGGCTGCTATCGAATTCGCTTGGACTTTTTTTTTAGATATTTCCGAACAGTAAGGCGAATGACAGGTAATTTCATTACAAATCCTCATCTTCATCTCGCAAAACATCATCCCATTATCACCAGTCACCAATTATATCGATGCTAGATACACGAGCAGTCAATACTATACTGTTAAATAACATATTAAAATTCTAAGATGAAATTCTATAAATAAATACACAAAAAACATGTTTGAAAAGCAAATTTATAACAGTGTAATTTTTAAAGTGAATTTTCTGCCTACAGGTAGTACATGCATCGACAGGTTCTTCAAAGGCGACCATCAACCGAGAGAAGCTGAGAATATATGCCCCGCATTCGTATCTTCCTCCTTCCTTTAGAAAAAGTACAAAACAGGTACTAGCCTTCCCACTTAAGAATAATTCATAGTCTTCCTAAGCGACCTGAAATTCTTCCTTCTTGTATAGAAGCTTCTGAAATTCTTGCAATATTTCTTTCTTCGATTCGTAACAGATGACCACTCCAACGCTTACAGTGCTTCTCGTTCAAGCATATTCTCCGTCTCATATGTGAAGGGTTCAGAGTCATAGTGGGCCAAGTGCCATTTATTGAAACCGGAGAAAGCAATGGTTAAATTTAAGTGAATACCATAGTTTAATGAAGATTGACATACCATTCAGTTTTAATGTGTATACTTTACATTACTTGCTATATTATGTTTCCATTGAATTATGGTAATAACTTCATTTTAACCCATTTTTTCTATGGTTTTAGTAAATGGCGCTTGGCCCACTATGGTTCTGAACCCTTCATATCGTGTTGTCGATATTTTTTCGTATTATCTCTCTAAACTTACCAAGCCCACTACATTTCTAGATGTATTTATGTTAAACGTTTCTAACAGTTATTCTGATTTAGATGTATTTCGTCGTTGTTCCTGCAATAACTCCTATGTGCAAAATATAAAATTTTTCAGTAGGAAGAAAAAACACATTTGTTCATTCTATGTCAGTGGTACACAGGAGATTGTGAATTCTTACATTTTAAAAACAAAGAATTATAATTATATATAAGATTTTTTTTTGCTGTATTACTATTTAAGTTATTTAATAGAGAAAAAATCTGAAAATCGATAAATAAGTTATGTCACATAGGAGTTATTGCAGAAACAATGACGATTTGCACCCGTTACATGCGTTATCAAAATTTGAACAAAATTCTATATGCTCGTGTATTTCTTTCTAATGATGTTATATTGATACTACCATAAGTTGTAAGTATATGATTATGTCTCGTGATCAGAACATTGGAAATTTATCCTTGGAAAAGATGGAAAAATTTCAAATACCTTGGAGCAACAGGAACAAAATATAATTGACACTAGAAAGAAAATTAAACGCAGAATAAATATGTCTGTTATTATTCGGTTGAGAAACTTCTGACATCCAGAATTTATAAAACATTTATATTATCTGTTGTTCTGTACAGTTGTGAAACTTGGACTCACTTTGAGAAAGGAACAGAGGCTAAGGATGTTTGAGAACAAGGTGTTTAGGAAAATATTTGAGGCTAAGAGTTATAAAGTTACAGGAGAATGGAGAAAGTTACACAACGCAGAACTGCACGCATTATATTTTTCGCCTGACATAATTAGGAACATTAAATCCAGACGTTTGAGATGGGCAGGACATGTAGCACGTATGGATGAATCCAAATATGCGTATAGAGTGTTAGATTGGAGACCTGAGGGAAGAAAGGCCTTTGAAGAGGCTGAGACGTATATGGGAGAATAATATTAAAATGGATTTGAGGGAGGTGGGATATGATGGTAGGGACTGAAATAATCTTGTTCAGGATAGGGACCAATGGTGGGCTTTGGTGAGGGCGACAATGAACCTCCGGGTTCCTTAAAGGCCACTCGTAAATAAAAATGTAAGACACATACGAGGCGCGTCCATAAAGTAACTTTCCCACTCGTCCCACAGCTAGCAAACCATATGTTGCGCGAAGCGACTGCGTGTACGTGATAGAGTAATGTCCTGGCATGGCGCATGCGCTAGCGGAACTTCCCGAGTGCTCTCAGTAGCTTCGTTGCATTGGTTGAAGATGGACGTTCCTATTCCAGCTCCAGCTGTGTGTGAAGTGCGGTCAGTGATAAAGTTTTTGAATGCACAGGGCATAGCGCCGATTGAAATTGATCTTCAGCTGTGCCAGGTCTATGGGCCTAACGTCATGAGCAAGCAGATGGTGCGTTGCTCCATAAGGTCGTCTGTGATGATGGTTGGCCTACCACTGCGCTCCTCGTCATGCATATTTTAGCGTTCTGCTGAAATTTGTCTACAGCAGCAACGCACCATCTGCTTGCCCATGGATCAGGCACAGCTGACGATCAATTTCAATCGGCGCTATGTCCTGTGCATTCAAAAACTTTATCACTGACCGCACTTCGGGAGCTGGAATAGGAACGTCCATCTTCAACCAATGCAACGAAGCTACTGAGAGCACTCGGGAAGTTCCGCTAGTGCATGCGCTATGCCAGGACATTACTCTATCACGTACACGCAGTCGCTTCGCGCAACATATGGTTTGCTAGCTGTGGGACGAGTGGGAAAGTTACTTTATGGACGCGCCTCATATATGATAGTAGGAACTGAATTAATCTTGCTCAGGATAGGGACCGATCGCGGGCTTTTGTGAGGGCGGCAATGAATCTGCGGGTTCCTTAAAAGCCACTTGTAAGTAAAAATGTAAGTCACATATTTCATTAATTTGATGTTACATCCTTTGTCCGAGATCTTCAATTTTTAAGTTTTACGTTAGCGACACTATTATTCCATTCTTTCTTATTGACATTTCCGACTTCATGAAGTCTTCTGAGCCATACAAGATGCACATGTGCGGATTTATCCATCTCCATAAAAACTTGGTGAGTTCCTCTATCTTTGACAGAAAACTGCAATTGGATAAATTTGTTGGTTGTTCAGTTATAAACATTTTTTTGTCGGTAGTCTCCGTTCCGAACACTTTGCATAAAATACTCAATGTATTCATGAAACTACGAATATCATAACGTATTACAGACTAAATTGAAGCCCACCGTTATATTATTCCTTGAAGAATCTGGCTCAGAAGCGTTTGTGTGGGTATGTAAGAAGGTCAGAATGGTGCGTCTATGTGATATTTCTCTTTGGAATCTCTGGAAGTCCAAGAACCCGCTTTACCTGCAGGCACAGGAGAGGCTAGATCACAAGAAGCTGCATGACGGAGAGGAGCATGTGAAGATTACAGCAGAAGTGAGGGAGAAACTGGAGCAGCTCAGGTTCCTGTACCTCCAGAATCGCAGCCACGAGGCGGAGGAGTTGGGCGGCAACATCATTGGCCTCGTTGACAGTGAGGCACTGCCGAAAAAACAGAAGTACTACCTCATACTGTACGACTTCATGGTCCTCAACTACACCCAAATGGGCAGGTAAGGAAGCCAAATGCTACCTTCAGATTCACTGAAGATTATCTATTAAGTTTTCAGTAGGTCTATCTACAGAGGAAGCACACGCAGTCTGCAATGTGAGAATTGAAGTAAGACTGGAGATGGGATTTCTATGTAGCATCATACACTGCTCCGTCGATTTAGTAGAATGCATCTGCGTGTAAAGGAAACAAAAAACAGTACAACGTGGTCTGTTGTGACTAGAATCAGAGCCCGCACATATCGGTAAAGCATCATGTCACAAACACGCTCACGTCTGAGTTTTCTAACAAAGTAAATATTATTTAACGCCTTGAAAACGGAGCAAATATTAAGGATATTCTTGGAGACTTTAAGGTAATATTCATTCATTCACTCATTGATTTATTTATTTACGTACTTATTCATTTATTTATTTATATACTTATTTATTTATTTAATTATTTATGTACTTATTTATTCATTTACTTATTTATTTACTTTTAATTTAATTATTTATTTACATTTCATTTAATTATTTATTCACTTACTTATTCATTCACTTATTTATTTACTTACTCATTTACTTATTCACTTCTTTATTTATTTATTCATTTACTTATTCATTTACTTATTTATTTACTTATTCATTTACTTATTTATTTACTTACTTATTCATTTACTCATTTACTTATTATTCATTTACTTATTTATTTTCTTACTTATTCACTTACTTATTTCGTTATTTATTTATTGATTCACTAATTCTGTGATTTATTCATTCATCCATTTGTTCATTCATTGTTGTATTTTTTTATTGGTTATTTAACGACGCTTATTTTCTACGAGGTTTAGCGTCGATGAGATTGGTGATAGCGAGATGGTATTTGGCGAAATGGGGCCGATTCGCCATAGATTACCTGGCATTCACCTTATTCCTCGAAAAACCCAACCAGGTAATCATCCATTTGACCGGCAGGCAAGCGCCTTAACACTGAGCCACGCCGGTGGCCTTGTTGTATTATATATATATATATATATATATATATATATATATATATATATGTGTGTGTGTGTGTGTGTGTGTGTGTGTGTGTGTGTGTGTGTGTGTGTGTTCTAGGAAATAAAATTAATTTATATTAACGTTCATATTTTCCATATCGTCAATATTATGTACAGTACTGTGTTTATGAAGGCAGATTTATTGTACTCAATTCATGCTTTTGGAAACCTGCCATGCGTCCGTTTAAAATGTATCATGTCTAGGCATGCAGACAGGAAATTGAGTTCACTTTCGATATCAGTTTGTGATCTAGTAGAATAATTAATAAGATTTGCACATATTTATACTTATTTCTAGGACCAGCCTCATGGGCTAGTGGTCAGAGCTTCTGACTACAGTTCATAAGGTACCGATTCCCGATTAGAACACAGGAATTGTTCCTTAAAGGAGAGTGTTCCTGTGTTCGTCCAAGGTCTGGAAATTAGGTTAGGCTTAGATTCAAGACATTTAAGACCTCTCCTGACACTTAATAATCATTCTATCATAATATCATCATCATCATCATCATCATCATCATCATCATCATCATCATCGGGGCAGCGAACTCCGCCTTCCAGGCGCCCCAACCCCAGAAATAAGCCATTGCCAGGAGAGACAGGAGAGACCAGAAATGTCAAACGACAACCTGGTGGCATTGGATTAAAAAAATCTATTTCTAAAGGGGCAAAAGTAATATTTATTATACATCTTGCTTACGCAGCTTTTAACACTATATCACTTAGGATACTGTCATCCTCTGAGGAGTTTAGTGCTGAGAGGAATGCGGTTCCGACTAGTCTAGCGCGGTACTGGAGTGGGAGGGAACAGTGACAGCGGCAGTCTGGAAGGAAGTACAATCATACTGAAAACATTCGCCCAATTTACGAGAGCAGTATGCCTATTAGTTTTCTAACGTATTTTTGGCGAGATAGAGATACAACCATTCGTACTTGTGTGTTCAGAGAAGGAAAGTATTTATTTATATATTTATTTATTTATTTAAATTTATTTTTTATTTATTTATTTATTTATTTTTATTTATTTATTTATTTATTCTGGTGAAGTTAGGGCCATCACACCACCAGAAATACAAATACAATAAAATAAATAAAAAGAAAAATCATAATACAACTAAAATAATATAAATGAAAAAAAGAATCATACTATAAAATTTAATGATTAGTAGAACTGAATTAAATTTGTAAAATATTCAATTTAAATATATTGTACTGCTGAACTCACTTGAGAAGTAAAATTATTTGATTTGCATTTTAAGATATCGCCAACAAATGATTTTCGCATGGCATTATAGGAATCTGTTTTTCACGATACCACTCACACATATTTTAAAATTCCAATAGAATAAAACCAAAAACTTTTCCACAGCATGTTTCCTTAAAAATGACTAGCAACAGTAACGGTGAAATATTTAATATGAGTAATTCATAGAATATTAACATAGCTAACACCAGGAAGATATTTGAGCAAAAATTGCAACAATATATTTAATACAATAATAACAATACCATATAGGCCTTGGTAAACAATATGTATATGAAATATTCACACACTACTACAAACTGAAGACTGCATATTTTTGGACGATTAATACTTCCCACTCCGCTCGGCTCGGCTTGGCTGTAGCAACAAAAGAATCTACCTGCAAACCCCCCGCATCGATAGCAAAAATACCTCAGGTCACAGCATTAAACTCGTAGGAAGGAAGACAGTATGTTTATGATAATCACTTTCACGTGTTGGATGTAAACAAAATTTGTAAATACCCGTTTCAGCTAAGTAGTAGCCGTCTTCAGAACTGGTGAGGACCTTGCATCTTCCGATTTCTTCACAACGACAAAAGTAGATAAACACACTTTCAAAATCTACAGAAAACCTAAAACAACAACACACATACACAACACATCCAATCATCCAACATAACATAAACATGCTGCATTTCGAGCCATGGTACATTGACTACTTAATATGCCAATAGCCAGAAAGACTACAATGAAGAAATACATATATACCATCAAATACATAGCACAAGAAAATGGATACAATAAACATAAAAAGACAAAACATAATTACAGGAAACATAGAAATACAACACAAACACAAAACAGAAAAAATACATCACACAAACATACGAAAACAAAAACACATACAGGATTGCATCTTAATTGAGGAAATTAAATTACAACATTGAATACAGAACGCAAAACACTCTACAAAAGAATCTCAATATACAAACAGCACAAACTAACAGCTGTATACAAACTCATATATGCAATAGATGTAACAACTTCTTCTGTCCAGACAGGAAGATAATTTCAAAAACGTTACAAAGAACACTTCACGGCCATAACCAATCACACAACACATCCACATACGCAGAACACATCACAAACACCAACCACAGCTACAGCAACATAGATACAGACATGGAAATTCTACTTATCCAATCGAAAACCAAGAAACTAGAACAGTACGAAATAATATACAGACACAGAAAAACACATCCACAACAAATTCTCAAAACAACTAAATTTCAGAACACACACTATTTGACTCCACAGTACCTAATACAAACGCACCCCCAGCAAAACAACTGAAGAAACCGAAAGGACCTCACTAGTTCTCAAGATGGCTAGTACTAAACTGAAACTAATCAGCTTGGTGTTTACAAACTTAGTTTGCATTTAGCACGTGAAAGTGATTATGATAAATATATTACTAAGTAATATTTATTTCAGAAAGAAAATTTTGACTATTCAATTATACATGCAGTAGTGTCAGTTAAGTGATCAAAGTAAAGTCATATCAAATAAAATAAAGAAAATTCTTATGCAAAAACAGATTCAGGTAATTTCTGTCATTAAAATTGTTGCATCCATTGTAATTAGGCATGGTCCAGCTAAGAAGTACAGCGAAAAGCTTATAGATGTCGCCAAAGAACTGGGAGAAGACAACGCTTTACGTCGAGCATATAAAACTACTGGCAAGATGCACGCTGCATTTGGTGTTTATTGGTCAGCTATCAGAATCTGGCTAGAGGCGATTCCTTTCACACATGACAACCAAGAATTATTAGCCTGGTTCTACCACGAGATTGGGATGTGCTTTCTGAATTTAAAGAAGGTATTGTCAAGTTATTAGTAGATTTATTAGAAGTTCGATTTTACAAATATTTATATCTTTGGAATTAGTTTTTTGGATAATTCACCATATCCTAGAACTTGATACGTCCAACGTTTCGGAATTACATAAAGGTTTCATCAACAGGGTAAGACCAGAGAGGTCACCGTGAAAGCCTAAAATCTCATATAGCCAGTGTCTATGGGAAGGAAGTTCACAGTGATATTAGCAAATTTGAGTAGATATTTTTGAAAAGAGAGAAATTGTTGTGTTCATTAATCTGTCTTACTATTAATTTTACCAACATTCAGTTTTTGCATTTTGAAGTAATAAATTGCCTCCAAAAACCACATTTTTCGCATCATCCATAAGATTTTCATTGAGCCTCAAAAAACATATGCTCATCTTTAAAGTCTACTCTTCCCAACAATGTATTTATTATAAATTAATGTTACGTATTTCCGAAAATAGAGCATTTCTAATTTTGTGCCGTTTTTGGCCCACTGTATATATTAAAAGAAAAGGCAGTTTTGTTTCTTGAAGAAACTTTCATGTGATACTCGATTACTTTTGTTATTGCTCTTGAATGAATAAAGATGGAATATTTTTTTTATTTTCTTTTTACTGAGATTAGTGTCAGCTTCATTTTTCTCTACAGAGAAGCTCTGAATATTGAACAGTCCAGTGAATGTGTGTGAATGAGAAGAGCTATTATGATTCACTTTTTAGGGCTATTATACGCTAGAAGGGCTATTATGATACAATAGAGGGGCTATTATGATGTGTTTACAATGAAAAAATTGACAAAATTTTCTAACTTAAAATAATTTATTACCTCTTGAGAGGTATTTCATAATTTCTGAGTTATTGGGAGATATTTGAATTGACATGATGGAACCTACGTACAATACAGTATAAGTTAACAAAAATTATACATATAGATTTATTTTTACTCATTTGCCTAATTTTAGCTTACTAATTATTCTTCTTACTGCTAAAATGTAACAAACTTTTAAAAATATATTCATCATAATTTAAAAATGTAATTTAATTTACGATATTTTAGCAATACGAACTGTATCGTAATTTTCTCAATCTATTCCCTTACACAAAAAAAAAAAATTGGACATAGAGCAATTTTTAGCATTGACAGTAACGTGTTAAAGTTTCATTACATTGTATAAGCTTACCGGTAATTTTTGGGGTGGGGGAGAGATCATTACATAAGTTGCTAAATCTTAGTCAATTGTAATGTGATTTCAACCAAGTTTCTACAGCTGACACATCCGAAATAAAGTGGAAGGGGTGAATTGAATCACATTTACTTCCCCTCCGTTATGACCATGCCTGGTTTAAGAGGATAAAATCCTGCAGTTTGGATTAGTTGAAACTTCCAGTACTTACTTTTTAATTATATTGTTCCTATATGAACTAAATTTGAAATTCATCATTCTTACCTGTTGTGAAGGATTGCGTCCTCTGATTAAATTCGTCATCACTCTTTTTGTCATCTTCAAATGCACAAAGAAACTTGATAATTCTGACTGGAAATTTTTTGGTACAGAGGAAGAGACTAAATATCAGTTTCCTGTACTTAAAACTCGTACGGATTAATTCTAAACATAACATAAATATAAAGGTATTTGAAACTTTCAATTTTCTCTACAAAATCAAACATAACAAAAATCGATGACGAACAATGCGAACCTTATCTGTGTGTATCACAATAGCCTTACTTCATTGCTCTGTATAATATGGTCAGTTTTATAACACTGTATCAGAATAGCTCGATAGGTGTATCACAATAGCCCACACAGAGGGCTATTATGATACATTGGTTTTCTTTTAATTTTATCCATTATTACAAATAAAAAAATTAATTTAACTCCAAATCCTTTACAGTCTAAAGTAGCACGTGATTTAAATTTTTCAACGTTATATATGCTTTGATAGAAAAATTACTGCAAAAGGTTGATTTTTTTTTGTATCTCAATAGCCCCACTTGACTATCGGTTATAGTGTGCTTGTTTATAACGCAAGCCACAACCCGCCCCTGAAACCCCGCGCATTATCGGAGAGCGGTGTATTAACCATTCCTCTACGCACTTGAAACCGTTATATAACTTAAAAAATGGAACAAGGATTTTCTTCAAATAAGTTTTATAACAAATATTGTTTACTCCCATGCAGTATGAGACGGCGTTAGTGTACGGGAAATTTTGCTACAGGACAGCAAAATTGGTACAAAACTCAAAGTGGAGCTATCGTTCTCTCATCTTGATAACACATTCCGAACTGGAGCTGGATAATCTGGAAGGAGCGTTAGATGCATTTGAGGAGTCTCAGAAATTTACTACTGATAAAGATAAACAGATTACTCCAAACCACGATGATCAACGTAACAATAAATTATTAACTAATGAATTTAATTTGGATATGTTCTTACCAAGTTCCCATAGTGATCAACACAATGTGACAGATACGTCTTCTCTGCAACCAAAATCATCTCTCGTGATCAAAAATGTTTCTGAGACTACAAATCAAAACGAAAAGTTGATTTCCTATGAACTAAAGGAAATAGACTCTTATAGTCCTGATGTGATTTATACTTCCAATAACGAAACATTTGAAAGTAATTGCATGAAACCTGACTTTTCTGTAAAGGAAATTAAGAATGATGAGCAGGAAATACACAGCCATAGATCAAGAATTGCTGACGAGAATATTGCTATGAAGAGAAGAATAAATAAGGGTACGGAAAATATGAAACGGAATAGCTTCTGTAACATAGATTTACAACACTTACTAGGAGAACAAAACAATTCTAAGATCTTAAGCTCTTCACATCCTCAAAAATGTTCTACTGTTAAACCATCAAAAGCACATAGCTCCGATAACATAAACATTGCTAAAGGCAAAAGTTTAAACTCTTTAATGGAGGATCTAGAATGTTTAAGAGAGCTTTGCAATCAGAGACAAACCCTGATCGGTGATGTTCCGAATTTACCGAAGAACAATACAAACATGGGTTCAGTTAGTAACACAACGATGAATTTGCCTTGCATGAAATCCAGACCAAACAAACGTCCCATGACGGTCGAGTCAAAAGCATGTTCAAAAACTGGAAGTAGATTTAAAACGTATTCAAAACTGAAAGACTTCGATTTTGAGCTTCTTCCATGTAAAGTAAACTCAGAAAGTAATGTTACTGCTGTAAACGAAAGGAAGAGAAAGAGAGTAACTGAAAGTAAGAAATCTTATAATTTTAATAATGTGTACAGCAATAACTATGGAAGAAAGGCGCAGTTACAAAAGTAAACTAAATGGGCTTCATGAAAAATAGATAAATTAACTGGTGCAAGTTATACCAGAGTTAATAGAAAAATAATTTAAATGAAAAAAAAAAAAGCCAGTGAAACTTGAGGATCAGAAAATTCAAAATACAGATATCAGAAATATTTGTTAAAAAATGTACGGAGTGCATCGTCTTCTCTCTGTTCACCAAGTGTGAGAAGCAGCTCTTCTGAAGAGTTTATGTACAAGTAGCATAGTTATGTTTAGCCTTTGTGTAATGGTAAATATAGAAGTGACTGAAATGTAAAGAAATTAAAAAATAAATAAATAAAATGTATTATAGTAGCAGTATTTTATGTCCATACTCGATATAAAAATTAGCAATATTAAGGTAACACTGAACTTCAACTATTAAGACCATGGAAGTGGTGCATACAAAAGGAGTGGGTTTATAAACTGCAGAGAGGGCTGTATCATATAGGAATGGGATGGGTGTGGGAGAAAGGAGAGAATAACAGGAGGAATGTATGGCGTAATGTGAAGATGCGTTTAATAGATATCGAGAGGCAAGAAATTGAGCTCCAATGTTCGGAAAAGTCCTGACTACATTTACAATCAGATCTCATGCTCAACTGGAGTAGGAGTGACTACATAAACTCTTGTAACAAAGACAGTAGAGCAGGTGGCTAAGATTGGGGGCATGGAAGGGTAATAAAATTGTCAACGAAGAAGGGGAGCGTCTTTGTCCGCTTTGCAAAGAAAAGGACTCCTATAAACATATTTTATTACAGTGTGTCGAATTGGAACATGTACGGAGAAAATATTTACCACCCTCGATGCTAAGTCAGAATAGGAGTTCGCTTGCATGTCTTGATCTCATGGGGAATAGAGAATGGGAACAAAAGACTGGATTGTTTCTCTTGAAGGCGAGTAAGATTAGAACTGCAGCTGTCGAAGTTTGTGACGCGAAATGAGGAAGGGATAATGGTATCTACCCAACTGTACACTTTTATGTCTTTTAGGTTAGGATATATTATATAATGTGTTTTATTGTGCCATTTCCATTTTAATGTGTGTGTTCTTTTATAGAGTAGTTGGATATAATCATAGGTGGGGGGAAACCTACAAAGGAGGACTTGTTTGGGGTACAAAGCACTTACGGTCAGAAGACCCGTGCATTGGACTTTAGAGAAAATTATAATATAAAATCTGTATGTATAATATTACTCAATAAATCCATCTATCTATCTAATTACATAACTAATATTACGAATCCCAGGAGTATACAGGAGTTAATTCACTGAACTCTCGGTGTTAAAGCAGTAATCATCAATTAAGTACTGTCTAATTCGTACCGGCATCTGCTGTCTGTCTGTCTATCTGTCTAATCTATCTATCTATCATCTACCTCTCAGCTGTGCGCTATCTAGTGCTCTCTAACCAACTGAGCTATGCCGGGACCTATTCACGACGCCGGCCGAACTCCTCTCGTAGTATCGTGTTATCTATCTATCTATCTGCCTGCTACTATCTAGACGATACACGTCATATATGTACAGGAGCGCATATTACATGACTTTATGGCTGTATTCAACAACAGTTTCTTTAAACTGTTAACATCATTCATATTTGATACAGTAATCATCAAGATAAAACTGAGCAATAAACCTGTAAAATATTTGTACTATTTACTTTTAACTGCAGTCTTATTTGATCACTTGATTTATACAGTTTTCGTTTTATCTTTTTATGATTTCTTTTTAATCACATCTATCTTTCTGATCTATTGTATTGTTTTATGTAATCTATACTTTATCTAACTATCATAAATCTATTGGATATAAGAGTTTATCTTCTTCCTTTCATGCATTTTAATTATTAACAAGCTGGAACATTTCGTATATCCCCAAGTAGATGATTTGAAGCCCAAAGTATTCTTTCAACAGGATGAGTCTTCCTCCCATTGGAGTACGCAGGTAGGAAAATCTCTAAATATCATATATCCATCTATCTATTGGATCGGATCCATCTATCTATCTATCCATTTCGTATCCATCATCGTTTATCTTGTATCTATTTCACTATCTATTTTTGTATTAATCTATCTATCTATCTATCTTAATCTGACTGTCTTCTGTCTACCTACATCCCTACCTGAGATGTTATTGCTAGAGTAACAATATCCATCTGGAAAGAACATCTATCAAGAAATCTATTCTAGTTTCTATCTCTTATCTATCTATCTATCTGTCTAATCTGATCTTTAGATCCATACTAATCTATCTAATGTTGTTAACAAATTTTTATGAGTTGCTCTTGCCTTTAATGAAGTTTAATTTTCCCAACTTTCCTACTGTATACTTTATGCTATTTTTAAAAGGTGGGAGGTGTGAAATTGAACTCTTCCTGTCTTATCTATTTAATTAAATATATTTTATCTATACACTTTAACTACATTCTAATGTAAAATAAAATCTGTCCAAGTCCATTCCACATCCAATCCATCCATCCATCCATCCATCCATCCATCCATCTATCTATCTATCTATCTATCTATCTAAAAATCTATCTTATCTGTAAATCTATCTAATCTATCTATCTATCAATGATAAACTTTCAACAAATAAGAATATTTACAATATACCGTGGAATTTAGAAATATAATTTCCATGTTACATAAAATTACAATACGATACTATTTTCTCTAATATTACAAGACAGAGTGTACTTAATTCACTAATCTCGGAAAAGCAGTAATCATCAAGATAAAACTGATAAACCTGAGCGTAAAGTAATTGTACTATTTACTTTTAAATGCATATTTGGCACTAATTTATGAACTAAGTTGTTTTTTAAAATGATTCTTTTTAAAACATAAATTTTTTCCATTTATGTTCCAAAGGGTAACATTGAAAGCCCGTGCATAAATTTGGATATGAAGAGTTTTATCTTCTTCCTTTCATGTTTTTAATTATTGACAAGTTTGGAACATTTCGTTATCCCAAAGTTCATGATTTGAAGCCCAAAGTATTAATTCAAAAGGGTATTATTTTCCCATTTTAGCAGGCACTCTCTAAAATAATTACTCCATTTGTCTCTTCATGACCCATTTCGTGCCATTTTTAGAGCTTGGACAGAACTACTGGATTTAATTCTTCAGATAAAATCCCCTTGTGCTATTTTCAAAAACAGATATTCTGGAAAGAACATTAAAAATTTTAGTTGTTCAGTTCCTAATGGATATTTAGATATTTAAATAGTAAATGTTATTAAAAATTTTATGAGTTGCTTTGCCTTTCAGAAAAATTTTCCCAACTTTCCTACGCTATTTTATGCTATTTTTTAAAAGGTGGGAGGTAAAATTTTCTTCCTGTGTCACAATAGTTTCATTAAATATATTTTGAAATACACTTTAACTACATTCTAATGTAAAATAAAATCTGTGGAAATAGGAGACATCTATAAATGTCTTATAAATAATTATTATTTTATATAAATAAGTCAATGATAAACTTTCAACAAATAAGAATATTTAGAATACACTGTGAAATTTAGAAGTATAATTTCCATGGTACATTAAATTACTATACGATATTATTTTCTCGCCAGACAGAGTGTACTGTCCCAATAGGAAAAGAAAGCACAAAAAGAACATAAAATTTAGCGCAGAAGTAATAGTGACTTACCCGCCAAAAGATAGGCCTAAATTAACACTTAGTCCTTTTTGTATTTCTTTTTTTACGCCTGAAACCTGATTTTCCATTCATTTTAGTTCCAAAGTGCGATGACATTCTTCAAATATCCAGTGCGAGCGTATTCTTTTCACTAATCCGTTCTCCCCCATTCTGTTTGCATATTTGTTCCAATTCATTCTTTGTCATTAATCTAAAGGTTTATTCTTTCGATTTTGCATTCCTCTCTAAAATAACTACTAATTTGTCTCTTAATGAATTCCGTGTCAGTTTTAGAGCTTCTGGACAGAACTAAGGACTGCAGACTTCAGACAAAATCCCCTCGTGCTAATTTCCAAAATAGATATCATAAGTTAGAAAGGGAAAACTAGTTCCATTAATTAAAATGTGTCTCAGTGAAACGTACAGCCCAGACATAAGTTTCTGTGACTTTTATTTATGGGGCACTAAAAGGAAGGGTTTATAGGACCTTTACTTTTAGATGACTATAGCCATGGAAAGCCGGATGGTCTAGGCGAATCTAACGGGTTACATCAGTCCTTGTCATTAACGCCTTTCAGGAGAAAATCCACAAACGATTTGAAAAGACGGGATTTGGTGGGGGTTTTAAAGAGATAGGTTTTCCCAACCGAAAGGCAAATGCCGAAAAGACAAAGTATATGATTATGTCTCATGATGAGAATATTGTACGAAATGGAAATATAAAAATTGGAAATTTACCTTTTGAAGAGGTGGAGAAGTTCAAATATCTTGGAGCAAAGTAACAAATATAAATGACACTTGGGAAAATTAAACAGAAAAATTAAATGCCTGTTATTATTGTAAAACTATAAAATCCAGTTGCTGTCAAAAATCTAAAGTTGTAATTTATAAAACAGTTTTGACTTGTTCTGTATCTTAAAGCTTCATTGCTCATTAAGATTTAACAATTAAAGAATAAGGTGCTTAGGAAGAAATTTGGGGCTAAGAGGGATTATTACAGGAGAATGGATGAAACTTCAGAACTGCACGTTGTTTCTTCACCTGTTTATTAGGAACATTAAATCCAGACGTTTGAGATGGGCAGGGCAAAAGCACGTATGGGCGAATCCAGAAATGCATATAGAGTGTTAGTTGGGAGGCCGGAGGGAAAAAGACCTTTAGGGAGGCCGAGACGTAGATGGGAAGATAATATTAAAATGGATTTGAGGGAGGTGGGATATGATGATAGGAATGGATTAATTTTGCTCAGGATAGGGACCAATGCCGGGCTCTTTTGGCAATGAACCTCACAATCATCCCCATGCCAATCAGTAAAACTGTCTGAAATTCACACCTGAAGAGAATTATTAAACATTACTAGAAATAATACAGAGCAAATAATTTTTTATCTACTGCTGGAGTTCGATTGTAAAACGCGTTTTATTCCATTCAAGAAGCTTCTTTTCTGAGAGCTATGATTTATGTATAAAATTCAATACTGCATTGATATAAATTTTGATGTATTTTCAAGACTTTAAATTCTAAAAATAATTTTTTGTAGAATAATCAATAGATTTTTTTAGACATATTTTAATTATCCTTCTGTGTAATAAATCTAGTGGATTAAGGTTAGTTTTATAAGTACTACCCCATCCTAATATTCCATTCTGGGATATAGACTGAAATAAGGCAAGGTAAACTGTACATAGTACATACATTGGTAAAGGTACAATATCTCATAGCGCTTCCAAGGTTGAATATGCATTCGTCATTAGATGAAAAAAAAAGTTGAAAAGATGTCGTACTGGTTGGAATGGTCACATTTTATTTTTTGTATTTTAAGCAACATTTTATATTTTACTTATTTGAATTCGTGAAACTATATCATATTTATTATTGTTTTTAAGCTGGTTAGTAACATGAATCTAGGATACTGTTTCACCCTTTAATTTGAAAGCAAATAAATTTCTTTCCATAAATGTCAATTTAATAATATCTAAAATAATAATCTTCAAACCAATTGTCGATGGACATTTATATTTGAGATCGTTGGAGGAATTACATGAATTACCTCACATTTGCCTTACAGTTCGGTAGAATCTCGAAGAAAAATCAAACCAAACGAGACTCGAACTCAACCCCACACCAGATCGCATTGCCACAGAGTAAAATGAAGGTAGATGTAACACTCCGAACGTTAGCTTTTGTATACGCTACTTCACTAACAAAGGATTACAGTCTAACTTACCTATTTCTTTGAGATATATTTTGTACTGATTTTTAATAAATACAGTGTTAATGCAATGCCATTGATAAAGGATAGTAAGGCAAGATCTCCGTCAGTGAAGCTTAAGTTAAATAATGGATGAAGCAATTTTTTATTATTTTTCCCGGATAATCGTAGGTCTTTTTAGGCACTCGCGTTACGGAATGCACGCTGGTTCGAGTCCTCGTGGGGAAGAAATTTTCTCGTGAAATTTCGGCCAGTGCATGGGAGTTTTCCACCCAGCATCGTGATGCACTTGTCGAGCTAATATGTCCGAAATCCGGTTGAGGTATAAGCCAGCCATAACGGCTGGGGGATCATCCATGCTAAAGGTATAAGATCGATACCTCCATTCTGGTTGGACGATCGCCCACCTCTTTCGGCATGCGTGAGGCCAGCAGCCGGCTTTAGATGAAAAAAGCCTAAAAAGATTTGCGCTACTTGTTGAGCCGGCTTACATTTTATTTTTAATGCAGATATTAGGTGCGCTCTGTATAAGGGAGGATTGGAAGAAGGGGTGATCTCGTGAAAATATACCAAAAAGAAGTACTATTACAGTGTTTATGAAATGAATTCCCGTTCAGTGTTTTAAAACTATCTTGGCCTAATATTAATTAATAAAGAAATTTTATTTTACAGAAATAATAGAAATTCATTTGAAATGTAAATATCATTTTTTATATTTTTTATTTATCAGTTCAAAACGAGGTTTTAAACTGTTGGCAGCTCAAAGGAACAGTCCACTGATCGTAATGAAACATCAGTTACAGATGTTCGATGCCTGCCTTTATTAAAGTTGATTATAGAAAACAGTTGCTCATATTTAAATGTATATTTAACAAATTAAACGTTGAGCCAAACATAGCAATCATTTTCCAGTCAGTCTGTGTAGAATCGGAGAAAATCATTCGCACCAATGCGAGTCTTGAAAACTCAACCAGGCTAGTAGTATTATTCAAACGATCTTTAGCCCTTAGGTCACATTGAAGATCAAAAGTTCGAGCTGTCGTTAAATGTTAAACGTTATGTTCCGTCTTTTGATTCCTCCATACTGTACTTCAGTAACAACGTGAAACAGTTACTAGAATAAGCCTACCTAATTCTCTTGAGATATATTTTGTTGACTCCTCTAATAAATAGTGTTAATACTGACCAGCTTCTTTTTCGATGAGCAGAGGATCTTAAGGCAAGATCTCTTCAATGAAGCCGCTAAAATAGCGCTGAAGCTCAGTATTATTATTTTCATTATTATTATTATTATTATTATTATTATTATTATTATTATTATTATTATAAAAATTCTTCTCAAATATGATTTATCTTCAAACCCTATTGGGCGATGTTGAAGGGAAGATTCTCGAACAGTAATCTATCTTTGTGATAGAATCTCTTTCTTAAGAAATATTGACTATCTATCTTATGAATTCTGAATGTCTCTCATGGAAATTGCATCTGTTTTAATTCTGGAGACGATAATTCTGTCCAACAAGCTAGGAATGTCCACTGTTCCTGTAACCATCCCATTTCATTGCTATAGTTTTTAACATCATTGTACCGGAATATATATTTTATGAGCTTCAAAGCACGTATTCAATGTCCACTGAATACCCTTGTGTCCAGAAATTTTGTATTCAAGAATCGTTGTTTGTTCCTGCTTGCCAAAGCCCTATTTGCCATTCCAAAGCATATAGACTTTGGGTAAGGCAAACAGTTGAGTTGTGTGCTATTTGTCTGGTGCATCAGTGTGGCTGATCTTCTGTACACCGAATGTCACATATACAAATGTGGAGATCTATTGTGCTCCTAACCTCAGTCACTAGTGAATTCATTAGACAAAAAAAGGAGATCTACCTGACTAAACACATCTGTAACTATCTAGGAACCTGATACCTTCCTACGGATTTCCAGTTGAATTTCATATAATATGTTGACGACTCGTTCCTTCGCCGAGAATAACATGCTCCATAAATGCTGTTATGCAGGCCTAAATTCATTATCTTTGCAACGAATATGAAAATTCCTATGAATAAAACCAAATCATTACCATAATATCTACGAATTCACAACGCGTCAAACTAAAAATAGATGATGAAATCATAAACAAAAACATTCAATAAGAAAGTTCTGTACATCAGTGAATAATAAATTTACATCGTTTGAAGCAAATGACAGGATATCAATGTCTCCATATTTGAACCTGTTGCATCACAACAGATGTCCAAGCAGAATTCAGTTCCTTGCCAGGTATTTTTCAGCATCTCTGACATGACAGTTTCAGAAATAACTACGATCTTATAATCTTTCGCTGTAAGAAAAATCCTAATATAAACAATAACACGTGACTGAAGTGAGGCTTCATTGGCCGCTGTTTGGCGCCATAGATTCTCAGTACGTGTTCCCGCCTACTGTTGTATCGTGTTTCATGTTAAACATTTCCCGTTACTCGTCAAGTAGGCCTAACTCACTACTATGCATTCATTTGCTTAGGAAAGATTTACTTCATAATTACTGTAATTAAATCTCACATAACTTATTATATACATTCGAGACTATTTGTTTTCCTCCGCTTTTGAGAGGGTTTCCACTCTTATGTTTAATAACACACACACCGAGGATGCATAAGCCTTACTTCAGTAGGTACCACGTGCTTACGTGAACAACTACGAGCTCACGTGACGCCACCTTGTTACAAGAACAGACTACCTCGGTATTACTTTTGGTATTTATCGGCGTTCATAGTACATAACAAAATATAAAAGTAGCTTTTCTTTTACATAGCGTTTTACATATGAGTTAAGTTATGTGTTTCATTGTATTTAACAACTAGAATTCAATTTTTTATTTTATAATAATTCAAGATGATAGTTTCCAAATACGGAACTATATTTTCCTTCGTCTTGTGAGTGTTTCGACTGTGAGCCAATCACGGGTATGACATCCACGTGCTGGTGTTTATATTAGGATTTTTCTTACAGCGAAAACAGTATAGATGCATATCCTCCAGATCCGCCACTGGGGTCTGTAGACGACATAGAACAACAAAATAATGAGATTAAAATGTATAATATATTATCCTAGAGACCTTTCACGTAAAAGGTGAAACAACATAAAGCGGCAAAACATTGTCAATTTACTAACTATATAATGGTTAATTGATTGCAATAGGGTATTTGGAAAGTACGTCGTTATTTTATTTATTTTTGGTACAAGTAACATTTCTTTAAGTATTGATTTATTTTCAGAGACCTGGTTAGCGTAGTCGGTATAACGCTGGCCTTCTGTGCTCGAGGTTGGGGTTCGATCCCGGCCCAGGTCTATAGCATTTAAATGAGCTTAAATGCGACAAGCTCAAGTCAGTAGATTTATTGGCATGTAAAAGAACTTCTGCGGGACACAAAATATTCCGGTACACCGGCGACGCTGATATAAACTTGGCAGATGCGAGCGTGTTAAACAATCCATAATGTTATAAATTTGTATATATTTTCCCTTGTACCATCAATAAAAAACACGTAGGTCTATGCCTTTAATTTTTTTAAGTTATTTTAAGTGGTTGTATGCAAATACTTACGCGGTATTCTGAAACTCAAATAAAATACCATTTTAGATTCCGTAATAAATTACGTAGCCTACAACAATACACCGAATGAATGTCGAAAATGTACACGTGACAACGAAACCAAAGTAGTATAACGTCAAACGTCGTCCTTATTTCGCCTCCGCCGCCTCCACTCAGCATTGCCAAACCTACGTATGCTCCGGCTTGCAACTGAAGATGGCTATGGCCATGCTCGTATACTTAATATATAATTATACACCCGTTAAAAATAAATAAATAAGAAGAAATAATTGACTTTAAACATTTATCTTTTTTTTTTTGTGATACGCAGCAAAATTGAAGCTATCTGCAGGTAGGGGCATAAGTCATGTTACACCTGTAATATTTTTATTTTAATATTTTGTAATTAATCAATTGCAATTCTGCTGTGACACAAGCATTCAGGAATATAACAGAAGATTTTCTTCGTTGAACATGGTGTCGTGTTCGGTTATGTCATGATAACGACGATGCACACAGATCTTCTGGATAAATAAGGTATGTGTATGTATCTGAGCCATTAATTGTTAGTTTTTAGTTGTGAAATAAATTAGGGGTTAACGACTCTATAGTAGCAATTGAAATAATGTATTTTGACGCTATAAATTCCGTGACAACCACAATGTTGCTATAAACAAAAGTTTTTTTACTGCAAATTTTGTAATTTATAAGTTTTAAGATCAGTGATTCTGAAAGCATGCTTGCTAAAACTATAATTCCTTTTTCATTAAGTAGTAAATCTTATAAAATGCCTAATTCACCCCTAAACATTAAACTACACAATTGGTTGTTCCGCAATTTACTGTAATTATCCAATTATAAACGAATTTTCAGAGGTTAAATATTTAGGAATCACTGATAAACATCTGAAACGGGACAAACAAATCAACAAATTATGTAGAATTATATGATACATTGTTCAATTATAAAATTACTTAGAAAAGTTCCAAGATATAGTAGAGGTGGCAAGACCTGCCACGTGGCATTATCATGGCTATATCACCACTGGGTACGGAGGGAAAAGATAGGTTTTAGCCTAGATCATATATGTAACAGATAGATCATCGCTATGTTAAAATCGTTTGCACTTTGAAGAGAACAACCGCCAGGATCGCCACCCGTCCGCCGTAAACGAACACGAGATGGCAGTACAATCGCTAATGCAATTCAAATGGGAATTATGACGTGACTCCTTACGTAACAACCAGATGGCAGCACAGTAAAACTGACAAAAGTTGTTGCAAAGAAGAATAAAGACTTAAATATTTCACACATATTTTCAGCCTTAATTTTAACACACACAGACGTGATGTATATTTATTAAGACGCTTTCTTAAAATTGTTTTAGAGTCAGACATGTATTCAAATCCTCACAAGTTGTGGTTGTTTCTTATCTGTTTGCGAGAGGACTTGTGATTTCAGAGAGGGGTCTGAAGTTAGAGAAATGCTACGTAACGGAAAATCCACTGTGTGTCAGTCTTATGTCAGCTTAAAAACGTTCGCAACAAATGGATGTGTATATTTCACTGGAGATACAAATATCAGAAACATAAACATTGTAATCCAGAGGAAAATATCACACCTAAGAACATTCCCGAATACGAAAGGAAAACAATTCTAACTTTTGTATTCCAAAACATTGATCCGATGCTTGATGAATCTCTATACCTAGTTACAAAATCAGTAAAGATTCATCATCATTATCATCATCATCATCCTTCACGAATTAGGCCTTTGTAGACCTGTTTCGGCCCCATCTAGCAGTCTTCTAAAAGGTCTTCCTGGTCGACGATTCCTCTAGGTTTATACTGCATCATAATTTTTGGGATTCTTGAATTTTCCATTCTTCTTACATGATCTAGCCAATTTAATTTGTATCTGCTGATTTTTTCTTCTACTGACTCTACTTCTAATTGTTCTAAATTTTCTTCATTCCTTTTTCGGTCTAAAAGAGTATATCCTACTGTCCTGAAAAATTTCATTTCCGTTGCTTTGATTCTGTTCACGTCTTTTTCCTTTAATGTCCAAATCTCTCTTCCGTATAAAAGGGAGGGTAATGCTAGTGTATTATAAATTTTTATTCTTGTAGATTTTTGTACTAATTTAGCTTTTAATGTATTGTTTATTATTCCTAGAATTTGTGTAAATTTGGTAATTTTCTTGTTCACATCTTTTTCATTTTGATAAGATATTTCACAACCCAGATAATTGAAATTTTGTACTTGTTCGAGGCATTGGATATTGTGTATTATCTTACTTCTGACTGGGTCTTGTCTTAAAAATGCCATTACTTTTGATTTTTGTGCTGAAATTTCCATCCCAAAATCTTTTAATATTTTATTTAATGTATATAATCCTCTTTGTAAATTATCCTCTGAATTGGAAATTATGACTTGATCATCGGCATAGAGTAAGGTATTTAATGTTAGAGCACTGGTTATTTTGATTCCTGATGTGTAGATTTGGTTCCATTTTAAAATAATTTCATTTATATAAATATTAAATAAAGTCGGTGATAGTGGGCAACCTTGTCGAACTCCATTATTAACTTATTTTCTTTCGGATATACAGTTATTTATTTTGACACTTTTTTTGCTGTCTGTGTAGATTTATATTATATTTTGTAACGAGATCGCAAATTTGCTGGAAAAAAATTAAAGTCTAAAATTCCAATTCAGTATTCCCAACCTAATACACAAAACCGCTTAACCGCTTTGACATATTGAAATTTTGCTTTAGGCTTTTGCATATTATTTTTAGAAACGTTCAATACAGGGATAATTATAAATTGAAACTTACCACTGCAATTTCACAAATTGTACTGTTCATTATTGCTTTTAAATATTTGCAAAATAAAAACTTAAACTCATCGTTACTGCAAATAAAAAACTGGTGGAGGTGTTGACTTGAATAACTGCATGTAACAATTAATTTCAATGGCAGAATTAGATGTCAAAGATATTTTCCATTTCTAAACATCTCCTTGACCGGTAAAATTAAACTTGCCGATGTTATTACTGAAATATGTTACATAAATAATATTGTTAAAATATTAAAATGAAAAAAAATCATTACATAACCTTACCAGTTTGTTTTAAGTTCGCATTTATAGACTGGGGGAAAAAAAGACAGACGTATATCACGGCCTGCTGGAGAATAGAAAACACATAAAACATTTTAAAACAACAATGTTAAAGATAGATATTTTTGTTTTGCAAATTTGCCGTCATTGAACAGAAACCAAGATGGAGATTTCATTGCAACTAATTAGAAATTCTAGGTATGTAATAAACGATCTTCGCACAAAATAATGTCATACTCGAGCGGTATGTTTTCTTACTGAAATTAAAAAAGCTCAACAATTTACGACTTTTTCAAACTTTTCCTCGAACATGAAAAACTTCAACATACCGCTCTTCTGACGCATATTACTATTGTAATAGCAAATTTGGAATAAAGATTAATTATAAGAATTCATAATTTATTTATTTTACAAAACCGCTTAACTTTGACAGAATTTCCCAGTCTAGTTGCAAAATATATTCGACTACGGCAGGGATATCAAAGTGCTTACATTACAAGCAATACAAATTACGTTCACTTTTTAGCAAGATAAAGTAAAAACATCGCTCAAAAGTAAATGCTGTACGGGTTCTTGAGAGCATGCAGTGCAGATGCTTTGACATCCCTGGACTATGGACACATCGAGAAGGAAGATTAACCTGAAACAGTCTAATTCACTTTATATTTCTGAGAAAAACGGCACAATACTCTCAGATGACTCTGCGACTATCCTCTAAAAATAAAATTTACTGTAAAATGTATTCCATTCGTACATAAGTTTATTTTTATGTGTCCTGAGTTCCCTTTCAAACAACATTGTATCCAGTTTCACTCTGCTTACTGAAGTTTTAGCTACAAGTTACGACTTGATGTTGCTGCATCTCCACTTTCTAGCTACATTCTCAGCAGAGCCTGCTTCGATTTCCGGCAGGAAAGCGAACATTTATCTCCTCCCTCCCCCCACATTTCGATCGGTGTGCAGTTACTTGTTTTATGTTAGATTTCCGCCATTCTTGCTACTTGATCAAGGAGCGCTGTTGCTTGTGAATGTCAACTGTTAATCACATTAAGATTGAACACAGAAAGATTATTAAGTTCTAATAAGTCTTCTTGTGGTACCTTGTAATTTTTGTCCAAATGTGCGTTCATTTCCTTATAAAATTTTAGAAATTCAGAGCCCGAATTTTCTGATAGGCCTAATATTTATGGTCGTTCACGCACATATACCCTTAGGGCCCTTACACACGAGCGACTTTTAGCCGCCAAGGTCGACTGCAAAAAGCAGTTGACCTTAGCGGCTTGTCGCGGGGATGCAGTCGGTAATGTATTTAAATGGAAAATGCCGGTTGCTTTACACACGAGCGCTGACCCGGACGGTAGACCGACTGCAGCCGCTGTCTTGCAGTCGGTCCCCGCGACGGGCGGCAGCGTTTTCTGCTTACACACGGACGGCTTTTAGCCGCCAAGGTCGGCGACACGCAATGGTTCAAAACATTACATTTAGCTGGATATAATTAATATCTTTTCTCCTATTTAACAGATTATCATGTAACTACAGTATGTACAGTAGTTACAAGTAGTACATTTTTTGTATACAAACTCTGATTACGTTTGTATAAACGAAACTACCCGCTATAAAACGTGCGTTTAGAGAAAATCAATAAGTTTTCTCCTATTAATAGATATTCATGAAACTTTGTACAGTAGTTACAAGTAGTATATTTGCCTTTTATACAAACTTTGATAAAGTTTTTATAAGGGAAACTACCCCTTATATGTTGCATCTAGAGAAAATTATTATCTTTCTCCTATGTAACAGATTTTCATAAAATTTTGTGCAATAGTTTCGGGTAGTATATTTGTTTTTTATACAAACTGATTACGTTGGTACAAGGGGAACTACCCCTTACGGGGAATGTATTTAGAGAACAATTAATAAGTTTTCTTCTATCTAACAGATTTTCATGAAACGTTGTACAGTAGTTATTGGTTGTATATTTGTGTTGTATCAAATTCCGATTACGTTTGTATAAAGGAAACTACCCCTTATAGGTGCTGAATTTAGAGAAAAATTAACTACTACTCGTATTATTAACTTTTCTCCTATTTAACAGATTTTCATGAAACTTTGTACAGTATTTACAGGTAGTATATTTGTTTTGTAATGCAACTCTTGTTACGTTTGAGAGAAAGGGGTGCATTTAGAGGAAATTAATAACTTTTCTCCTATCTAACAGATTTTCATTAAAATTTGCACAGTAGTTATAGGCAGTATATTTGTTTTGTATACAAACTCTCATTATATTTGTGTAAAAGAAACTGTCCCATTGTAGGGGTGAATTTAGATAAAATTAATACCTTTTCTCATACGAAACAGATTTTCATCAAAATTGTACGGTAGTTAAGGGTAACATATTTATTTTGTGTACAAGCTCCAATTATATTTGTGCAAAGGAAACTATCCCATTAAAGGGGTGAATTTAGACAAATTTAATAAGTTCCCTTCTATCTATCAGATTATGATCAAACTTTGTACAGCAGTTAGAAGTAAAATATTTATTTTGTAACAAGAGGCAAAGTTTTCTCAGGAGTTAGTGGAATAGGCTTTATGGCAGCTGACATGTACGCTCTTTTTATTTTGTGACGCATTTCGGTGTAGTAATTGTAATTTCCTTCACAAAATTAGCAGCATCTTTCTTCCCCTGATCATTCAAGCTTATCTGTGTCAGAAAGAGAAGTTACTCCTTTTTTGAGACTGCAGTGTGTGTGGTAATTTAACGACGCTGTATCAACCACTAGATATTTTAGAGTCGATAGGATTGGTGATAGATGTTATTTGACGACATGAGACCGAGGATTCGCCATGGATTACCTGACATTCGCCTTAAAGTTGAGAAAACCTCGGAAAAAACCCAACCACGTAATCAGTCCAAGCGGGAATCGAACCCACACCCGAGTGCAACTCCGCATCGACAGGCGAGCACCTTAGCCGAATGACGCCGATGACCTGCAGTATGTTTCTAGCTTTCCTTCTCTCAGATCTCTCAGAACATTCAGAAAAAATTTTCCTCGGTCTCCATCGTCTGTCACTTTTTCCAACAGATGATCGAATCATAGCCCTGATATTCTGAAGTAGTGAAAAAATTATCTTCATAGGCGCGAAGCTCGTAAAAAGGGCAGTGAAATTGGGGACACTGCGCTCATTGAAAGACAATCCGATGTTTCCAATATTTTCTGCATTTAACACGTCTTTTTCTAGGACGGAGAAGAAATAATAAAATTAGTTCTTCCTCGACGTGCATTATTATATTACGAGTGATAAATGGCACACCTTTTGCAGTTCGACTGCCGCCGGAACCGACGACACACAACGCCCGTATCGACTGCTTCTGCCGTCGAAGAACCGCTCATGTCGGCGGCAGACCGACTGCTTTTTGCAGCCGACCTTGGCGGCTAAAAGTCGCTCGTGTGTAAAGGTCCTTAATATTATGTGCCACATACGAGATACACTATTACAAAGTTGTATCATGTTTCAGATTTGCTTCAGTAACGTCTTGTGAAGTAGAAGAAATGCAATTGTTAGCAGCATTTTTACAATTTAGAATTAATAAGCATGTTATTCCTATACACTTTGTACACATTTTACTGAATATATTGAAATAATATTCTTATTAGGCCAGTAATTCTTTCCTTTTCGGCGAGTATACGAGAATAAGTATAGTATGTTTCCCTCGCCATGTGAAACTACTGCAACATAAGCCGCTTTCTCTTCTCACAGAGTTGTTTTTAAGTTGGGTTTAATTAAAATCGTGGAGTTTTTATGCAGTCCCTGTGAAGGAATATTAACATTAATAAACAAACACGCGCACAATCCCTTGGGCGGAGGGCGGAATGGGGGAGAGTTTTATGTACAAATAAATTAGCGTCACTTGGAGCGGCACGCAGGGCGAAGGCGGGGGGGACTCATTAACCAACATTTGTAGCTGACCTCCCCATCATTCACGCCGCAGTTCAGACGCGTAATTATCCAAGTGGTGCCAACTTGTGACATCTCTTATCGAATTAGTTCCCCACCTGCCAAGGGACATGCGGCAATCCGTTCTGTAATTTCAGTTACGAATTCCAAATCAGCTCAGATAGTTGCTGGCCTCGCTTATACGACTTGGTCCAACTGCTCAAGTACATTTTATTGATGTTTAATCTTCCTCATACCAGGGGAGTACATCCGTATCCCAATCTAAAATCTTTTAATTACACTCTAATTAGAAATGTTTTATTGAACAGAACTAGACTCTCGCGGAAGTTTCTAAATAGTTGTTATTTTTTTCTCTCTCTCTCTCTCTCTCTCTTCTTTCCTTTCTTATTATTTTGATGTATTACTTAATCATTTGGATTTGTCTGCCATTTAGTACGATTTTGCTACTCAATATTTTTATATCTTATAACCAGGGAAAGGGATTTGGAGTATTATAAACAATGGTGAAACATAGTATAGATATTCGTAGCTCAGTGACTGTCAAGCGAGCTGCGTCACGGTGCATGGAAGAGTACAGTCCACTTCATACAAACTTACACGCAACGCCTGTAAATATATTTCAGAATAAACAAATGGAATAGTTTAATGACATATAGTGACCTACATACATAATCTGCATTTCTTTTTGAACTACATGTGCTTTTCTTCGCAACGCACAAGACATCAATAAACAACATTACAAATATACATAATTAAATATGAACCTCTGCATCTTCGCGTGTCAGTGGACATATTGCTGTTGATAGACAGTTGTCTTCTGTATGGAACTAGCCTCTGAATATGTAGATCCAAACGAAATGGCATTTTCAATTAATGCTATGCCTTGTTATAATAAATTGTAAATATTATTTTCAAATTTTCAAAATACAACTTTGCTCTGTTGCAAGGAAGGAAATTTTGTAACATGGAAAAACTTCGCTCTCCATCTGCAGAGACAATTAGAGAGTACTTGAAACAAGATACGTCAATTAAATTCACATGTTGAATGACGTCATTGGGACACGTCTTTGTTAGTACATCTGAAATCCGACTAAGAATATCGTATCCATCATTTTTAATCAAAACTTTGTTCATTTTTTCACCAACACGTTTTCCTATTTCACCTTCTACTGCACTCAGTTTATTTACAATAGTCCTCATAACATTTATTTGCTCAACTAGTTCTACTCCTGACTTTCCTAATTGAATAATGGCATCCGGTAAATATCCAAAATTTGACTTAATATCCGTTACTTCTTTCTCGATTGTTTCATCATTTAGCAGTTCCTGGCGTATTTGAATCGCAGCCGCGTCATCGGGATCGAAAGACTGGACCACTTTCTTCACAGATTGGAGATGACGTGCGTAATAATTGCAAGCTTCTAACCATGACCCCCATCTCGTAGGAACTGGACATGGGGGAAGCGACAATTTAGGGAATCGTTTCCTGAATTTTGATACTTGATCTGGAGGTTTTACAAATATAGGCTTTCAATACTGTATTGTAGTTGGTTTCACTTTTGGCATTGTACCTGCACTTCACTACACTGAACTGCAAACCTGCACGTTGAAGTTCTTATGCGACAACTGTCCCGTTCACCTGCTGTTGACGTGCAGAGACCTGCGAGTATGTCATGGAGGGGAGGACTTGGTATAAAGGGTTGTAAACAAATGACTGTGTAGATGCCAATACTAGCTTTTACTACTCCAAATTCCGTTCCCTACTTATAACCGACATGTATTTTCCTATTAGTATATTAACTGTATATTATATCTCAAGTGAATTAATCGTCGAATTTATCTCGAGCATTTTAGGTTTTATAAAGTGTGTGTGTGTGTGTGTGTGTGTGTGTGTGTATTTTTTCCCCCTTATGTTATGTAACTGATTTTTATTATGTGTAATTTTCTACTTTATTTTATGCTCGACCATGCCGAAATGTAGTAATTATACACCTGGTAGCAGACCTTTAATGCATGTCATTTAAGTACACCAACTCATTAAAGGTCAGGTCTTTCAGCCAATGACGACTCAGGTTACAACTGTTCAGCCAATGACCGGTCAGCTTTCTACCGTTATAAAACCGCAAGTATCGATTATTCTCGGATATGCAATCGAAAGAGAATTAGCGAAAAGTCACGGAGGCTGGAAATCCAATACTGTCGCAGAAGGTTATGTTCTGTTACTATAATAATTAGCGTTAATTGTAAATAATATTCAAATAAATTCAATTTGTCATCTCGTTTTTTAATGTCTAATTTAATTTCAATGTTATCCCTGTAGCTTCTTATGGCCTAGCAAGGTCAATGTGGACATCTGTTCCTCGGAAAAAATCAATACTTTCGCGTCTGCGCACATCTCACAACATATGGGACATTGCTCCAGGTCAGACACAATAAAATTAATAATATCAAGTTAGGAATATGGTCGAGCATAAAAAGTCGTATGAAACTCGCCTATAATGGTAATTAAGAAGCTCTTATGAAAATTATGAAACTCGCTTGTTCTCGTTTCATAAATATCCATACTCATTTCTTAATTACCTTCATTATAGGCTCGTTGCATAATGTACTATTATGCTCGACCATGCCGAAATGTAGCAATTATACACCTGGTAGCAGCCCTTTAATGGACCTCATTAAAGTACACCAATTCATTAAAGTTCAGGTGTTTCACCAATCAGAAAATACCATTGTAGCAATATGAAAGCGCAAGTATCGATTATTCACGGACATGCAATCGAAAGACAACTCAGTCGAAAAAAACAACACACAAATTAACATCAATTCATCATCATCTTCCAGCCTTTCACAAAGCACATTCCCGCAAATTCATTTCACCAATTGCACAATAAATCACCTATATTTGAAATAAAGTCAGTTCTGTTACTATAATAATTAGCGTTAATTGTAAATAATATTCAAATAAATTCAATTTGTCATCTCGTTTTTCAATACTAATTCAATTTCAAGGTTATATCAAGATTGTTTATTTTACTCTTTAGATTATATCAAGGTCAATGTCGACATTTGTTTCTCGGAAAAAATCAATACTTTCGCGTCTGCGCACATCTTACAATTTACGAGGTATTGCACTAGGTCAGTTCCGCTCTTCAGTCAGATAAGAATAACATGAATACTTATGAATAATTTCAAGTTAGAAATATGGTCGAGCATAAAAAGTCGTATGAAACTTGCCTATAATGATAATTAAGACGCTCGTATGAAAATTATGAAACTTGCTTGCGCTCGTTTCATAAACATACTCGCGTCTTAATTACTACCATTATAGGCTCGTTGCATAATGTACTATTATATATCCTTATATTATATACCTTAACTGATCTTGACTATTTGTAATTTTCTCCTATATTTTATGTAATTTCTAAGGTATCTCCTTTGTGTTGTTTTGTAATCTATCACATAATTTTGTATTTCATGTATACAGGGTTTTTAAAAAATACGGGGCATAATTTCAGGTATGTATTTCCCACATGTAGACAATCAAAATAGTTCAATACAACATGTGTCCGGAAATGCTTCATTTCCGAGTTATGGCCTTCACGACATTGAAATTCACCGAAACGTTTTTCTTTCCGCAGGTCGTTGTCATTACAGAAGATGTTCAAAATGTCCACCTCCTGCTTGAATACAGACCTCACATCGATGTCTCATTGACCTGCGAACACGATCCCAAACTCCAGGAGTATTGCGTATGTCCTCAGAACATGCCACAATTCGAAGGCATTCCAAATCAGGCACCGGAGACGAATAAACCAATGATTTTAAATGGCCCCAAACAGTCGTATGAGCAACATTGACTTGCAACGCTACCCTTCTATCTTGTGCTGATAGAAGAGTCATGTTCACAGCCTCCAGAATCTCCTCCTGTATTTCTGGAGTTGTAGATCTTGGTCGTCCCCTTCCCAAACCATGAGAGTTAAATTTTCCATACTCGCACAGACGGTAATGGAGACGTACAAATGTCTTCCGATCTGGACATTGTCGCTGTGGGTACCTCTCCTGGTACAAACGACGAGCCAGCGCAGCATTGCCGTCCTCCTTACCTTACATGAAGTGTATCTCTGCCAGCTTTTGATTTGAATACATGTCGCACAGTCTAACGCCTACACAACACTGAATGTAACCTTCGCCTCGGAATGAACTGTCAGAGTGCCCTCTTAATGTCTCCTTTGACGGCAACGACCTGCGGAAAGAAAAACGTTCCGGTGAATTTCAATGTTGTGAAGGCCATAACTCGGAAATAAAGCATTTTCGGACACATGTTGTAATGAACTATTTTGATTGTCTACATGTGGGAAATACATACCTGAAATTATGCCCCGTATTTTTTAAACACCCTGTATTATTGAAACCTGGTTGAGTGGGAGAGAAGGCATTATGGCCTTAACTCTGCCAGGCAAAATAAAACTACTACTACTACTACTAATACTACTACTACTACTACTACTACTACTACTACTACTAATAATAATAATAATAATAATAATAATAATAATAATAATAATAATAATGCGAGTGTTTATACTACAGTGGTGACAAGTCAAGATGGATTAAGCCATTATGAAATGGATTCAACACGCGTTTTCATTACTCAGAGCTCTAATAACATTAGTCTAGTCGGCAAAGTTTACAGTAATGTGACATCCAGTCGGTGCAGATGCTGTGATGTGAAATTAGTGACGAATTCACATAATTCCATTACAATGCACTTAAGCAACCTCATCAATCTGTTGCTCTCTGTTCTGATATCAACGTCTCAACTTGGAAACTTGTGGCTTCCCCGCACGAAGGGGGATCTTAACTGTTACAGCTCCTCACTTCAATAAGAATCCAACCCTTCGCTCCATGTGACGCAAGCTGGAGCCACCTACCATCAAAGTAAATAAGTATTCAGTTTGTAATTTAATCCTAGCGTTCATATCTGGACATTAATCAGGCAATATTTTTGGGTTTAAAGTTAATCATTTTTCCATTCACTCAATTTAAGTCATAACCCAAGAACACATTTAATTAACCCTTAAATTGGCAAAACTTCATTTCTCACACTAGTTCATTGAACCTTGTCGGACTATAAAGAAAACAACTATCGCAATGTACATATTTTATATGTCGTACAATATTATAGTATTGTGAAATTTTAATTTGTGCGAGATCGTGCGTATTTGCTTGTTTTCCGCACAGAACCAATACGCGGTAAGTGTGAAATACCACATTCAGTATTCCCAACGTAAAACACATAACAATTTCCCTCTGCTTACCGCTTAAGCGCGACATTCATTTTACTGCTTTAGGCTTTTAACATATTATTTTTAGAGACGTTTAACATAGTAATAATTATAAATTGGAAACTTACCACTGTAATTTCACCTAAATTGCACTGTTAATTATTGTTTTTAAATATTTGCAAAAATTAAGTAAAGTCTACTACTCCACGAAACTTATTGCATTCCTGATACAAATAACATTAAGGAAGCCGTGGAAAAATCAACAATATTCCAGATGCCGATGTTATTACTGCAATATGTTATATAAATAATATTGTTAAAATATTAAAATGAAAAATAAATCATTACATAACCTTACTGTTTGTTTTAAGTTCGCATTTATAGACTGGGGGGAAAAAAAGACAGACGTATATCACGGCCTGCTGGAGTATAGATATTTTTGTTTTCTAAAGTTGCCGTCATTAAACAGAAACCAAGATGGAGATTTCATTGCAACTAATTAGAAATTCGTCTTTCAGGTATGTAATAAACGATTTTCGCACAAAATAATGTATGATACACGAGCGGTATGTTTGTTTTCATGTTCTCAGAAATTAAAGAAGCTCAACTACGTTTCGCTTCTTCAATCTTTTCCTCGAACATGAAAACGTCAACATACCGCTCTTGTAACGTATATTACCTACTATTGTGCGAGATCGTGCGTATTTGCTTGTTTTCCGCACAGAACCAATACGCGGTAAGTGTGAAATACCACATTCAGTATTCCCAACGTAACACACATAACAATTTCCCTCTTCTTACCGCTTAAGCGCGACATTCATTTTACTGCTTTAGGCTTTTAATATATTATTTTTAGAGACGTTTAACATAGTAATAATTATAAATTGGAAACCTTACCCTGCAATTTCACCTAAATTGCAATGTTAATTATTGTTTTTAAATATTTGCAAAAATTAAGTAAAGTCTACTACTCCACGAAACTTATTGCATTCCTGATACAAATAACATTAAGGAAGCCGTGAAAAATCAACAATATTCCAGATGCCGATGTTATTACTGCAATATGTTATATAAATAATATTGTTAAAATATTAAAATGAAAAATAATTAATTACATAACCTTACCGTTGTTTTAAGTTCGCATTTATAGACTGGGGAAAAAAAAAGACAGACGTATATCACGGCCTGCTGGAGTATAGTAAACACAGAAAACATTTTATAGCAACAATGTTGAAGAAAGATATTTTGGTTTTCCGAAGTTGCCGTCATTAAACAGAAACCAACATGGAGATGTCATTGCAACTAATTAGAAAATCGTCTTTCAGGTATGTAATAAACGATCTTCACACAAAATAATGTACGATACACGAGCGGTATGTTTGTTTTCATGTTCTCGGAAATTAAAAAAGCTCAACTACGTTTCGCTTTTTCAATCTTTTCCTCGACCATGAAGACGTCAACATACCGCTCTTGTAACGTATATTACTATTTCCTACCAATTTTTTTCTATTGTTATATGAAATTAGAGCATATAGCCTATTAACCTGTAGTATCCTGTAGGATACTTTGTTAATTTAAGGTATAAGTGTAGACTCTACTGAAAATCATGAATATTTTCCAAAAAAAAGTTATTGACTACTGGTATTTCATTTCTTTAAATTGTACACTTTCCATACCCCAAACGGATTCAGTTCAATTCTGATTACAAATATATTTACTTTTTTTCTTAATTAAGTCTGTGAGGGTGCGTGGCATTTAAAGAGCTGTTAGAATTAATGTTTCATCAAAGAATTCTATTTTACAAATTTCTTATTACAAATCTAGTACATTTTTGTTCTAAAGTTCGTTGCTTTAAGTTACTGGATGAATGTAGAGGACGAGAATTTTAATGCGTACATGTTGCATAAATATTTATTTTACTTTAAAATCCATTTCTTCTCAAGTTTATTTTTCTTGATTCAACACCAACGTTTTATGCCAAATGTTAATCAATCTGGATGAAATTTTTACTGCAAGTATTTATGAGGTAGCTGCATTTTTATATGCATTTAGTGTGTAAGAAATGCTGCTAGTTTATTTTATTAATATTTATTTAAATGAATTATAGAAAAAATAACATTTTAAAATTAAAAAAATTTTTTTGAAAGTAAAGAAATGAGATATTTTATCAATTGAATGCATAGAAATGTTCCTCAATGTCTAATTAATGTAACCAAAAGAAAAGGAAGCTAAAAAATTGAGATATTCTACTAAAACCTTGTGTCTGAAATTATTTCTGATAAGAATACAAAAAAAGTCAGAAACATTTGGAAGTTGAAAATTTGGTACTTTATTAGCCCTTTGCATAGTAAACATGCTCTAAAAATTTGGTTGAAAAAATGATTACGAAAAAGTTTGGCATTTTAGTGGCGTGTCTCCTTAAGTAGATTAATATTAGTAGTTTTATAAAATGAAATTAAATGATGAATTGATTATGTCAAAAAATATTATGGACATACTTTGCTGTCAAAAAGGAAGTTACTTTATTCAACATTTAGAGAACAAATATAATTAAATTATTCAATTAATTTGCTCGTACACTGAGAAGTTTTAAAAATGCTGTTCAATTAAATTTAAAATCTAAAATTATATAACAAAATCACGCTTAGAAACGAATGAGATTTTTACGAATAAATATATTATGAAAATGATGATAGACTTTGATTACTTAAACTGTTTGAGGCTTAAAACTTGATAGGACCTAAATATATGCTCATATGCTCACGAGCGAAGCTGGTGAATTTATTTGGAAAATCTCAGACTTCGAGTGACATTTATTAGAAATATTTCGTGAGTAAAATAAAACTGTACAAAATATATCCTTAAAATTAGATCACAAAATGTTAATAACTGTATATTTATAAATACTTAACCTATTCAGACATTGTGAAGTCGAAATAAGTGAATAACGATTATTACAATAAAGAAATTGAATGTTATTCAGTAATGCCAATTGAGAAAACTGAAATACAGATTTTAAAATGTCAATTAGCTGTACCGTGCTTTTCTCTTATTATTATTACAGAAATAGCTACGTTTTCATTATCTGCTGAAACCATAATTTTTATTTAAGCATTTTATAGTAGGGCCTATAATTACAAATAACCTGATTAATACATTAAATAAATGAAAAATTGTTATGAAGTAATGTCATTTTTTTATTTTAGTAGGTTATTTTACGACACTTTATCAACATCTTAGGTTATTTAGCGTCTGAATGCGATGAAGGTGATAATGCCGGTGAAATGAGTCCGGGGTGCAACACTGAAAGTTACCCAGCATTTGCTAATATTGGGTTGAGGGAAAACCCCGGAAAAAACCTCAGCCAGGTAACTTGTCCCGAACGGAAATCGAAGCCGGGCCACCTAGTTTCGCGGCTATACAGGTGTGGACGGTATGTCATTTTCTTTAGATACAATGGACATGGAATTAGAAGATGAAGATGTAGTTGTGGAAGTAGGATTTCGCACTTTATTTAGTAGAATGGATTCATGCTCATCGATTTACGTGGAAACAGTTGGCGACACTGACTTAACAAAAGAAAAGAACGACCTTGCGATAAATTGATAGTGATAAATCGAGCTGCAGAAATTATCGCAATATATAACTGTGATTGGTTGGAATTCAAAATTTCATTACACTTCATTGCCCAAAAATGGAATGACATCATATAAACGAAATAGTTATTATTTTTTATCATCTACTTCACAGACTGTCCTGCGTTGTACCTGCGTAGTCTAAGGCATTATACTTTGGGAGCTACAATGTCTATTCCTACCGATAATGAAGCAACGCTATGTACTCGTACTTCTTGCATGCCATATACTGTACTAATCAATCTCGATAACTAGTATAATGCTTTTAGATATACGTACTCATGTCCTACTTATGAAACTAGGGTGCCGTAACGAATACCGGCATCATGTGATACTGAGTGTCGTGTCAGTTTTATCTATTAGAAGTAAATCCGGACGCTTATGGTCTATATTGTGTTATCACTGGTAATAACTCCATGAAATCACGGAGCTTTATTGAACTATAAGAGAGCCAGTGGCAACTATCTTTAATAGAATTGGCTGTAAGTTCGTATCTGAAGTCACTTTTATGCGCATAGCTTTAGCTACTGAACTATGTGGGATAAAATGACACTATCAGCAGGAATTGGCTGCTGGGTACATTGTACTTCATGCAGACAATGCTCGGGTTAGTGATATTCATCGTTTTGAGCACATTTCCATTCACAGCAGACAATTTTTATGAACAAAGTGCGTTTTATACTTTTAAATGGATAATACAGAGTAATTCAAAAAGAAAGGTGTAAAAGTAAAGCTCATTTATTTTTTACTGAAGTGACATACAGAAACAAAAGTGGCATGAAATGATAGAACATTTTAAGTTCGCATGGACATTACAAGTGTTGGATATGAGCACCACGGGTGACACGGCAGATGTACAGTACATATCAGCCAGAACCTCAACCAGAGGAGAATTAAATTGGTAAGGTATGTTTAATGGTCTCACAAATGAAACCTGTAACACTATTCTGTGCGAGATCGTGCGTATTTGCTTGGTTTCCGCACAAAACCAATCCGCGGAAAGTCTAAAATTCCACATTCAGTATTCCCAACCTAACACACATAACAATTTCCCTCTTAAGTCACATATTGATTTTACTGCTTTAGGCTTTTAACATATTATTTTAGAGACGTTCAATATAGTCATAATTATAAATTGGAAACTTACCACTGCAATTTCACCTAAATTGCACTGTTAATTATTGTTTTTAAATATTTGCAAAAATTAAATAAACTCTACAACTCCACTAAAGTTACTGCATTCGTGATGCAAGTAACATTAAGGAAGCCGTGAAAAAATCAACAAGATTCCAGACTCATCATAGACTGGGGGAAAAAAAAAGACAGACGGGTATATTACGGCCTGCTGAAGTACAGTAAACACAGAAAACATTTTAAAGCAACAATGTTGAAGATAGATATTTTTGTTTTGCAAATTTGACGTCATTGAATAGAAACCAAGATGGAGATTTCATTGCAACTAATTAGAAATTCCTCTTTCAGGTATGTAATAAACGATCTTCGCACAAAATAATGTACGATACACGAGCGGTATGTTTTCTTTCAATTCTCCTAAATTAAAAAAGCTCAACTACGTTTCGCTTTTTCAAACTTTTCCTCGAACATGCGAACTTCAACATACCGCTCTTGTAATGTATATTACTATTACAATAAGTACAACATTAATCGCAATGATGCTACTAAATACGAACCATTAATTCTAATTCTCATGTTATTTTTCGGAATAAATAGCCGCCCAGAACAAGGTTGTAACCAGCAAATTTGAAATTCTTAAAAATTGGGGAAAACACATTGTACTGTACACTTACTTACTAACTTACTTACTTACTTACTTACTTACTTACTGGCTTTTAAGGAACCAGGAGGTTCATTGCCGCCCTCACATAACCCCGCCATTGGTCCCTATCCTGAGCAAGATAATCCATTCTCTATCATCATATCCCACCTCCCTCAAATCCATTTTAATATTATCTTCCCATCTACGTCTCGGCCTCCCTAAAGGCCTTTTTCCCTCAGGCCTCCCAACTAACACTCTATATGCATTTCTGGATTCGCCAATACGTGCTACATGCCCTGCCCATCTCAAATGTCTGGATTTAATGTTTCTAATTACGTCAAGAATACATTGCGTGCAGTTCTGTGTTGTGTAACTTTCTCCATTCTCCTGTAACGTCATCCCTCTTAGCCCCAAATATTTTCCTAAGCACCTTATTCTCAAACACCCTTAACCTATGTTCTTCTCTCAAAGTGAGAGTCCAAGTTTAACAACCATATAGAACAACCGGTAATATAACTGTTTTATAAGATTTAAGATTTTTTTGACAACAGACTGGATGATAAAAGCTTCTCAACCGAATAATAACAGGCATTTCCCATATTTATTCTGTGTTTAATTTCCTCCCGAGTATCATTTATATTTGTTACTGTTGCTCCAAGATATTTGAACTTCTCCACCACTTCAAAAGATAAATTTCCAATTCTTATATTTCCATTTCGTACAATATTCTGGTCACGAGACATTATTATATGCGTTGTCTTTTCGGAATTTACTTCCAAACCTATTTATACTGTACAAACTTTTAATTTTTTAGAGCAGGGTTGACAATCAGACATGTGTGGTGATTTTATTAAGAATACAAGCAAAGCATTACACATAGCGCATCTTTACTAACCATTATTCACGAAAAAGTCAACTTATGAGAAATGAAGGTTACAACCTTGTTTTGGGCGGCTATTCGATTGTATAATATATTGCAGGAAATATTTTAGTAAATCTTTTAACCAAAATTTGCAATATGTGGCTGGCAAAACGACGGAGATTTGGAAACAATATTTAAAATTAGTGAATAATAGAGATGCAACTCAACAACCCTAAATCATTTAAATTTGTATTATTCTGCACTCCAATAGATTCAAGTTTCAATGTATCAAAAACACTGACAACAACATAATTAGAGAGACTGTAGAAAGGCTTCTATTCTTTGCCATTTTACTTAGGACTTGGAATCTCACAGAGAACTCGTTCAATAGATCTACCATAATTTATTTATAATTAACTATAAGAGATTTTAAACTGCCATGTAAAACAGCCCCGAGAAATGGAAAATGGCAAACTGTCGTTTTGCGCACCTTGGTTCATCCACAATCTAAAACAATTCATGGAAGCTTTCAGGTGATCCATCACGGAAATGTCTTTTCCTTGCAGACGTAGGTTTAAGTTATTCAGATATAATGTCGGTTACAAATGCCAGATCCTAATCTATTAATTACACATTGAACAACTCTCTACCTAAATACTGTATGACACAGAAGTCACTTAACAAATGGGAACATTACTTATTGTAAAACTGAAACAATTATTTTACAAAGTAACATAATCAGTGTTTCCTCCAAGATGTCCGTAATCTGAGTGACTTTTTCATTTGTACTGTTAGGTTGGCAGTATATATTCCCCTTTTGTACCACTAGAATTCTCCTGAATTAAAGAAAATTCAATCTGCAAACTAGAAAATCACTACAATCCACTAGCATATGTAGTAATGGGAGAGAAATTGTTAGGGTAAGAAGTAAGCTGTCCCGGACTATACAGTCTAATCAGAGATAGCATGTTTGCTATTAGATCTATGCAAAAGATAGTAAATATCGATACCTTAAAAACAATATAATTTGCATACTTCCATTCGATAATGAATTGTGGAATATTATTGTAGGGAAATTCCACAGATAGTAACAGTATATTCCTATTACAAAAAAGAGTAATTAGAATAATAGTAGGTGCCAAATCTAGGGAATCGTGTAGGACTATTTTTAAAAAATTACAAATAATGCCCATGGCTTGTCAGCATATTTTTCCATTAATAATCTTCATCGTATGTAAAGTGAAAACTTTGTAACTAATTCAACAGTTCATAGCATAAATACACGTCAAAAAATGACTTTCATACTCCATCGGCAAGTCTATCGTGCTATCAAAAAGGAGTGCGTTATATGGCAGTAAACATTTTTAATAGCCTCCCTATCGATATAAAAAATGAAACTCAGAACATAAGATTATTTAGAGACAAATTAAAGAAGTACCTAATTTCTCACGCCTTCTATTCTGTAGGTGAATTCATGACATTTAACAACGCTTCATGAAATTGATATTAAAACTATGTGTTGTACTAGTAGACTATATTATAAAGCTCTTCTGTATATATTTCAATTAGACTGTGACTATAAATTAAGCCTTTATAATAGTATTACGTTTTTTGACTTGTTCCATATTCTAGCAGTGAAGCAATGTATGAATACCATGACATGTTAATAAATACAATACAACGCACTAGGACACAAGAAAAGAAAGGAGAAATATCAAACCCACGAATCATTCTATGATAATTCTTCTGCACATAACGAAAGATACGTAAAAATATATCTTTGTAATGCTATGTAGCTGTCCAGATTTGTTTATGTTCGCCTTGTTATTCCCGTAATCGATCGCAGAACCAAGTCAATGTCCTCGTACTAGCTCACGTCCCCGCCCTATGTAGCATGCTGCAGTCAACTTGTGTAATTGGTCCCAACATTACAAGCTTATTCATTACTGTAATATGTAGCTAGTTGGCGATGTATGTAATGGAGGAAGAAAGGAACTGGCACCCTACCCCATTATATCCTGGCTTGTTTGCCTCGTAAATGATGCCTTATTATTGTCACTTATGAGGTTCAAACATATCTTCGGAGAGTTGACAAAACAACAACAAACTGCGAGTTACATGGAACTGAATTATCAGATGCACCTGGCCCAACCAGTATAAAACACTATTAGATACAAGCTATTATAAAACATAAAATCTTTATTTTATTAATTTCATTATCCTTTATTGGTCAATAAAGTATTTACACTATTACCACAGTCTAGTATATACAGTCACGAAGCTTGAGTTGTTGAGGGTACTAGGAACAATAGACTGTACAGGTACTATTTCGCATTGTCTGTTATGAGGCGATAGTAGCGATCCTAGTGGTTAGCAACTGTCTATGGATGCATGTTTACTACGTATTGAGCTTCGTGACTGTATATATTAGACTGTGCTATTACCTTAACACCCTATAGACCTTATTTTTATTAATTAATTAATGTCTTGAGTAAATATGTTTGTAATAAAATATGACTAAATCTGATAATACAACAGAAACCATAAAACACTACAATAAATTAATAAGACTTTATATTAAATTCTGAGGAACTTAGAAGAGACGTTGCAACATCACGAGACCAGGAAGATTCATTCAGTGTGAGGAATGCTAAGCTCTTTATCAGACTGGAAACTTCCAGTATTCTGCGCAGCGAAGTTAGTGACATCATTTCCGGTACTCAGTAGACTGAGGTGTAGTTACAAAAGGGATAATGTGGGTAGTGATGTACTAACAAGGTTACGATCCCTGCTTAATGTTCCACGAAAGTCGGGAATAAGGTCGACTTGACGCTATTATCACAGGCTGGATATGATTCTATATTATGAATTATGTGGCTAAGAAGCTATTTCCGGAAGAGGTGATATTCACGTTACATTGTTGATAACCCACTCAAAGCTATGGGAAGAGATTTAATGCAGCTTCTATGAAAGCCAATTGGTGAAAGTATAGCCGGTGATTTTCTTCCTTTATTGCCGCGATCTGGAGGAATTTCGAGGTGAGAAAGCGATTGTTATCAGATCAAGAAGCAGCGAAGCAGAACTATTGAGTCTTCAGTAAATACAGATGATTATTCCGATTTTACAATAATTATTTATCTCTTAACTGTTAATGCAAAGCAACGCTATTAATTCAAAAACAGAATATTTCTAAGTTTTCTTCGATAACTAACTGGTTCTCGATATGTGAACCTATAGTCACACAGCACACATCTATGCAATAATTGCTCCCTCATTCTGCGCAGCGTGTTACCCCTATCGCCTGTGATGCGAAGCTGTAATTGTTGCAGGTTATTGGTACAGGCGAAATGTAAACATGTCCTTCACGCATCTCATACGAAAAAATCACAAGTCAGGTGAATGCGGAGGCCATCTCATCAAGTTGTCGTCTTCGGTAGTGCAATGGCCATTTCAAAGTTGAGAATAATTTGATCCAAACAAATGTAACTTTTGGTTCGGAAAAGGAATTTTAAAATGTTACATTTATTCGGATAAAATTTCTGCATATTTAAAGAAAAAAACTAAAATTCTTTCAATCATTTATTATCATAATATATTGCTCTCTTAAATTGACTGAGCTTTTCCGGAAAACTGTATAAAATGTTTCATATAAAATAATTTTTATTTCGGAAAGGAAGAAAAAATGAGCAAAATTGTATTAAACTTTTTTGTGCGAAATATTTCAAATATTTTATTATAAAGTTCTGTCCAAGGGCAGGTCTTTCACTGCAAACCTAGCATTCTCCCTCCAATCTTTCCTATTTTCTGCCTTCCTCTTATAACCTCTGAAATTAATTACATTTCTTACGGTGCATTCTGTAGGTACCTATATTCCTTCTTATTAACTCTAGGGTCTAGCAAAAATTTTGTGGAACTAACATGTGATCCATCTTATGCGCTGGCTAACAAGCAAATATTCTCATGGTGGCAGATAAAAAAAGTTGTTTTTTTCTTCTACCATGTTAATAATGTCAAAACAAGTGCTTATACAAATTTTGGCCACTCGAACGCAATTACGAGGGCCGTAAAAAATAAGTTTCTCTGGGGTCGTTTACAGAAAGGAAGCAATTTCAAAGGAAAAAAATTATTGGGGAAAAAAATGCAATAACTGTTGATCTATTTTTCAAAATATTTCCCACAGGAATTGAGACATTTGTCTTATTGTGGGATCAACTTTTGTATCTCTGTGTCTTAGAAGTCTGCTACCTTTACGAAATTCAAATCATTTCAACGTCTTGTTCAACTTCATTCCTCCTTGGGGGCAATCAAGCTTTGAATAAGACAAGATCAACCTTTTAGGGGCAAGTAATCGGTCCACATTCTATTTGATGAGGCAATTGAAACATGTATTTTGAGAAGATATCATACTTCTTCGTTACATAATAATTCGCAGCCTAAAAGTTTTAACCAAGACCAAGGAATAACTGGGTTCTTGCTGACAAATCAATTTTTGTTTATTTTGAGAACTGTCACTAGGTTCGTCTCTATACAGAAATTAATCAAACATTCTTTGCAGCCATTATTTACGGTGTCATGACGCAATCGGAAAGTTCATTAATAACAAAGCTACTGATTTATGAATATCAGTACTGTACTGTAGCATTAGCAAACAAATCGGTCATGATTTATTGATTGTAGTTCATGTGTTTGAAGCGACCAGATTGTGAGAGGTTGTATGAGTAACACCAACGCACACAATTAGGGTAATATTAAGGAAGACTCCACTGAAAATCATGAAAATTTTTCCAAATTTTTTTTAGCTATTTCACTTATTCAGAATTTATATTTTTATAGCCCCAAATGGATTCAGTTCAATTCTGATTACAAATACTTGTATGTTTACACTTTTTAAATTAAGGCTGGAAGGGAGCGTGGAATTTAAAGATCTGTCAAAATTGTTTTTCATCGAAGAATTCTTTTTTTAAATTTCTGATTACAAATCTAGTAACTTTTTGTTGGCTCCCTCAAGTTACTAGATGAATGTAGCGGGGGAGAATATTAATTTACATAAATATTCATTTTATTTTCAAATCTATTTTTCTGTGTTCATTTTTGTTGATTCAACACCAACTTTCTTATGCCAAATATTAATCAATCTGGATGAAATTTTTACTGCAAGTATTTATGAGGTAGCTGCATGTTTCTATGCATTTATTTTGTGAGAAATGTTGCTAGTTTATTTTATTAATATTTTTTCTTAATGCTGCTAGTTTATTTTATTAATATTTTTTCTTAGAAAAATATTACTAAAATAAACTAGCAGCATTTCTCACAACATAAAAGCATAGAAACATGCAGCTACCTCATAAATACTTGCAGTAAAAATTTAATCCAGATTGATTAATATTTGGCATAAGAAAGTTGGTGTTGAATCAACAAAAGTGAACACAGAAAAATAGATTTGAAAATAAAATGAATATTTATGTAAATTAATATTCTCCTCCGCTACATTCATCTAATAACTTGAGGGAGCCAACAAAAAGTTACTAGATTTGTAATCAGAAATTTAAAAAAAGAATTCTTCGATGAAAAACAATTTTGACAGCTCTTTAAATTCCACGCTCCCTTCCAGCCTTAATTTAAAAAGTGTAAACATACGAGTATTTGTAATCAGAATTGAGCTGAATCCATTTGGGATATGAAAATATAAATTCTGAATAAGTGAAATAGCTAAAAAATTTGGAAAAATTTTCATGATTTTCAGTGGAGTCTTCCTTTAGGAATCCATATGAGTGGGGTACTGCTGTCTCAGTGATGTGATGTTGAATTCGGGATGTTTGCTTCAGACCTACATATACCCCCTGTTCTGTACAACCTCGTACAGCAACAAATTCCATGTAGATTACAGTGAGTTCGCGTCATGCTTGATCCGAAGAACGCGGAAAGATCTCAATCGCTGAATGCTTCATGCTTCAATGCTTCGTGGGCCTGTATGTTACCGGTCGTTGCCACAGCTTAGTACAATCTGAGATGTTACTGACAGAAGACGTATATTTACTTATTTATTTATTTTTCTAATAATTGTAACATAAAATATAATATACTAGCCGTACCCGTGCGCTCCGCTGCACCTGTTAGAAATAAATATAAAGTAATTACATAATTAAAATAGGACGTTTGATCCAGGAAACATTTGTGTTTGATAGAAGGATAAATCGTTTAATATGTTACTTAATTTAAATTGTATTTAAATAATTAAAATGCGATCATTTTGTCCAGAGAGCACTCAGAAGTTACTGTAAAAACATTATAGCATTATGTCCATCTAGAGAAACTACACTTTCCAATGATGAAATAATAATTAATCATACAAATCGGTTAATTTAGCTTCCGATATTATTTCATACAAACACATAAACATTGTCTGTAGGCTAAGTTTAATAGCTTTCGATTGTTGCTGTCCAAGGCCCCTTTTTCGATTGCTGTTGTCCAAGGCCCCTTATAGACTAAGTCATTTGTTATTTCAATGCACCGTCTTAGATGGCGTTATTTTAATTTTAAAACTTATTTATCTCATTAAATATCATTCCTATCAAAATTTTGTAAAGAATAAAACTTATCGGAAATCATTGTTAAAGAATCTTTTGCTATGTAACATTTTTCACAAAAATCAATAATAAGCGAGATATTTCGATTTATTTAATTCAGGCCCACTTATAACCCCCTTTTAAATAATGTATTTTGAATACCATATAGCCTAAAATCTAAGTTACAACGAACTTAATTTATATTCCAATTTTCATATAAATCGGTTCAGCCATTATCGCGTGAAAATGTAACAAACATACAGACAGACATGCAAACAAAAATTTCAAAAATGCGATTTTCGGTTTCAGGGTGGTTAATTGTATATGTTAGGATCAATTATTTTTGGAAAATCGAAAATTACCAGAAACATTTCGGCTACAGATTTATTAATAGTACTACAGATTTATTAATAGTATAGATACAGAAAAACTTTAGCTCGCCCCTGAAAGAGTAGAACTCGTACTCGAGGCGGATTCCTGAATTGAAATTAAGAAGTATATAATACAATTTGTCTTATGTCTACTATGCAAATAGAATATATAAATTTAAATTTACAATTTTTCAATTTTTATAAAATCTATACAAAACTTTTTAAATTTAATACTAGGACTATTAGAATTGACAAGATTAGGATATTTAAATATAAATTTGATATACATTGTTGGGCCTAAATTACTACTATGATTAAATAATGTAGTAGTGTTGCATTTTGGTTCAAAAAAATCTTAAATAATTCAAACCTTTTGTTTCATAACTATTAGAATACAATAAAAAATTATTTCGATTTTCATGTATGAATTTTATTAATACAATATAATAAATTTGTCTTATGTCAAGAACATCAAAGTCTAAAAACATTATTGAGATGGAAAATTAATGGTTTATGAAGATATATTTTAATTAATTTCTTCTGTAATAAATAAAGTGGATTAAAATTGGATTTAAATGAGCTACCACATCCTATAATTCTATATATAATTACCGATTGAAATAAAGTTAAGTATATTGTGCGTAATAAACTTATTGACAAGAAATTTCTCAAGAAAACAAAATAATATACTATTTTACGTAATTTATTACAAAGGTAATTAATGTGTTGGTTCCAATTTAAACGATTGTCGAAAATTGTGCCTAAATACTTAACTACAGAGGACTCAATAATATGCGTGTGCACTTTTAAATAAGTTTGAAGTGTATGTGCCGTGCATTAAATTAGTTGTTAAATTAGTTGTTAAATTAGTTAGGCTGCAGCGGCGCTCCAGTACGGCGACTTGACCTAATAACAATTTAGACACTCTTCTTTTCTGGCTCAAATAAAATGCTTCTATAGTGTTCTCGACTCTGCGCCTTATCTTTTTGATATTTACTAAAACATAATGAATATAAGTTTATTTATGACATCCTAGCATTATAAACAGGCTGTTACTACGTCGAATATCGTTCATAATTGGCTTATTATGGGACGGGTTTCGATAAAAACAATGACATATTCGCTTATGACGTAATACCGGAACGCTTGGATCGGGATGCGTGCATCTCGTCTGAATATCTTCTACGCACCGTGCAACAAGAAATATAATGCAGGACACAAGGTAACGTATCATTTATTTCCAATCTTTAACAATTTTGTATCACTTTTGTAATATCACATAAAACAGTTCTATGGTTTAGAGCAGGCATGTCAGAAATCAGACACTGAAAGTTCAGTGTATGTGCGCGGAACGCCGGTCTGTGCAGATTGCGTCATTCAGGTGTTGCTCTTACCAGTTCTTAGCGGTAGCGATGTACAAGAATCTATTCTGCGCTTCTAGTGTTCAATTAAATTAACATTTGGACATTATAAACATACTTAGCAGAAGGAAAAAAAAAACAATTATTGTCAGTGTCTATATTTGACAATAATTGTACACAAGAAACAATAGACTTACTCAGATATAATTCACAATGCAGTCGTTTGTAAAGAATAATTTATTTACATGATTTGTATACAGTATTTGAAGAAAAAAAAATATGTATACAGTATATATATATATATATATATATATATATATATATATATATATATATATATATATATATATATATATATTGCAGTAATTTCGAAACAACAAAAAAACGAACACAATATTTTATTTTACGTAGTAGTAGGTACTGATTATTTCAAAATAATAGTCTTTCATTGTTCCTCAAGCATTATTGGGACCATTGGTGCACAAATGCTAAGAAAGAAAATATTTTACTCCATGCAATAGGACATTGTGAGGTTTTTACACTGGAATCATTTCCTTGCTGTATATTAATATAAATTCACATTATTTTTAATAAATTGGATAAATTAAGCTTGAATTTAAATTTATATATAGTTTATTTGGAAAACGTTGAGAGAAAGTATCACCAAGTTGGGAGCGTTACTGAATTGAATTAAAAGAGTAGCCTACTTCACAAGCTGTGAAGCGAGGACATTTTCTTTATGTCAGGTTTAAAGATTTATTAACGTAAGTATGTTAAGATAATATAGTAACGTGAGATGGAAAATTCGCCATTATGTATTATTTTTCCAGAAAATTTTTCCGCCTTACAAATAGTTGCTTTCTTCCTTCCCTTACAACCTCAAAAGCCTCACATGTATTACTCACTATATTCTCATCACTTATCAGCTTATCATATAAAAGTTGTAAGTCGTCTAACCATTGATGGCTGTGTTAGTACAGACTCCAAAACAACATCATTGTCATGTTTGTCTTGCCGTGAGAGTACTAATTAAGAAATAAGAGCTGGCGAATATCGTATTTTGAGAACTTTACTAATATGATTTAAATTCTCATATCACTTAGGTCCACATGATATGATGAAAGCCTTTCATTTTAAAATAATTTCTGTTGGCTGAGGAAAACATCATAACAGTTATGTTATATGATTCGTGATTTCTCTTCTTCGTTATATCTGTGGACTCCTCACTTTATTTTCCATAACGCATTCACAATCACAGATCAGTGAGCACCCGTACTGATCTGTGTTACTGAAACAAAAGCTGATCTGCTACTATAGGTACTGTACAGCCCTGTCGCGTTCCCCTCGAAGCCGATTCACTTCCTCCAGGTAGGGGAATAGGAACTGCACGTTGCACGGAGACCAGTGCACAATGTGCGCGACTGCACAATCTGCAGGGTTTTGACATCCCTGGTTTAGATACACTATATTAACAAAATAAAGGAACATTTTGTAACATAACCTGTAAGATCATTCATTCCTCTTTACTTATGAACACAAATTGTCAGCTATGGATCCCGAGTTTCTTTCATAGTTTTCCTATAATTTATAATGCTAAGATGCCATAAAGTGTTGTATCCAACTCGTGGATAATCTTATTACGACACTCATGACAAACATTCACTCATGCCATAATCATCAAGATCATCCACTAGGCTGATCAGACGTCCCCGATTTCCGGAGACAGTCCCCCATTTTGAGTTGCTGTCCCCGGGGAGCAAATGTCCCCGTTTTGTCCCCGGAATTTAATTTTGTCCCCAGAAGCTTTGATTTTGTTTCAATAAAACTTTACACATAAATATTTAAGGATCGTGATGGAACTGCTGCGATTCAAGCACATTTCTGAACGCTTCTCAGTATCAGACACAAGAACCAGCGAGTACAGTATGAGATATTCTGCACTCTTTGAGAAAAACATAGCATCTTTATCTTTGGTCATCTTAGCATTCGCATTGCGTGGAAGCGTTAGAACTGCCGCAGCGCCCATTTGTAAGTAGTTCAAAAATGAGAAATTTTGTGACAAACCAACAGACGAATAGTAGTATGATATTTTTAAACATTTCAACAAAAATTCATTCCGTTTGAAAATCTTCTCAAAATAGTGTCATTAATCATATGTCTTCCAGTCAGTAATTCATCAGTTGAAAGACTTCTCTCCACAGTGAACTCAATCTGGACTGATAAAAAGTCAGAAAAAAAAGATGAAACAGTTACAGCTTTGTTAGGTCTACAAGTGAAAAAAAACTTTCATTCCTCATTTGAAGGACTTAGTGTTAAGCTGTATAGGGATGAACGGATCCTTAAATAGTAATATGCGTTACAATAGCGGTATGTTGAAGTTTTCATGTTCGAGGAAAAGTTTGAAAAAGCGAAACGTAGTTGAGCTTTTTTAATTTCCGAGAATTGATAGAAAACATGCCGCTCGTGTATCGTACATTATTTTTTGCGAAGATCGTATTATATAACCAGAAAGAGGAATTTCTAATTAGTTACAATGAAATCTCCATCTTGTTTCTGTTCAATGACGGCAAATTTGCAAAACAAAAATATCTATCTTCAACATTGTTGCTTTAAAACTTTTTCTGTGTTTACTATACTCCAGCAGGCCGTGATATATGTCTGTCTTTTTTTCCCCCAAGTCTATAAATGCGAACTTAAAACAAACGGTAAGGTTATATAATGATTTAGAGTTTACTTAATTTTTGCAAATATTTAAAAACAATAATTAATAGTGCAATTTAGGTGAAATTGCAGTGGTAAGTTTCCAATTTATAATTGTTACTATATTGAACGTCTCTAAAAATAATTTGTTAAAAGCCTTATAAATGGCTTTTAAGGAACCCGAAGGTTCATTGCCGCCCTCACATAAGCCCGCCATCGGTCCTTATCCTGTGCAAGGTTAATCCAGTCTCTATCATCATACCCCACCTCCCTCAAATCCATTTTAATATTATCCTCCCATCTACGTCTCGGCCTCCCTAAAGGTCTTTTTCCCTCCGACCTCCCAACTAACACTCTATATGCATTTCTGGATTTGCCCATAAGTGCTACATGTCCTGCCCATCTCAAATGTCTGGATTTTAAATTCCTAATTATGTTAGGTGAAGAATACAATGCGTGCAGTTCTGTGTTGTGTAACTTTCTCCATTCTCCTGTAACGTCATCCCGCTTAGCCCCAAATATTTTCCTAAGCACCTTATTCTCAAACACCCTTAACCTATGTTCCTCTCTCAGAGTGAGAGTCCAAGTTTCACAACCATACAGAAGAACCGGTAATATAACTGTTTTATAAATTCTAACTTTCAGATTTTTGGACAGCAGACTGGATGATAAGAGCTTCTCAACCGAATAATAACACGCATTTCCCATATTTATTCTGCGTTTAATTTCCTCCCGAGTGTCATTTATATTTGTTACTGTTGCTCCAAGATATTTGAATTTTTCCACCTCTTCGCAGGATAAATCTCCAATTTTTATATTTCCATTTCATACAATATTCTGGTCACGGGACATAATGATATACTTGATCTTTTCGGGATTTACTTCCAAACCGATCGCTCTACTTGCTTCAAGTAAAATTTCCGTGTTTTCCCTAATCGTTTGTGTATTTTCTCCTAACATATTCACGTCATCTGCATAGACAAGAAGCTGATGTAACCCGTTCAATTCCAAACCCTGCCTGTTATCCTGAACTTTCTTAATGGCATATTCTAGAGCGAAGTTAAAAAGTAGAGGTGATAGTGCATCTCCCTGCTTTAGCCCGCAGTGAATTGGAAAAGCATCAGATAGAAACTGACCTATACGGACTCTGCTGTATGTTTCACTGAGACACATTTTAATTAATCGAACTAGTTTCTTGGGAATACCAAATTCAATAAGAATATCATATAATACTTCCCTCTTAACCGCCTAAAGCAGTAAAATCAATATGTCACTTAAGCGGTAAGAAGAGGGAAATTGTTATGTGTGTTAGGTTGGGAATACTGAATGTGGAATTTTAGACTTACCGCGGATTGGTTTTGTGCGGAAACCAAGCAAATACGCACGATCTCGCACAAAAGTTACATTCTTCAGACAAGTACTTGTAAAATGTGTGTGTTAGAGTTCAGTGTGTACAATAGGACTATCATGTGGAAGACTTCCATGCATGCAGCAGTAGTGAAATTGAATTCTTAGTAACTACAATTATCTATATACAGGAGTTACGTGTGTTTATGCATTTAATTCAAACCTTTAAGATACTCTATCAATTTAGTGCGCAAACTTCTATCGTTGTATCTACTGTTACATGTATTTTCTACAACATTTCAATGAAGAGTGACTAGGTAAGCGTTTATGGTTTTTCTTGAAATTGCCGATGTCCGGTCAGCCTATTATCCACTTGTTGCATAAGTAAATAGTAGGGAGTTTATTCCATTTAAGGAGAGAGGATGGTATTTTTTTGGTGAAAAATGAGTAAATTAAAAAAAAATCTTTAAAATACTCTGTGATATGTGAGGAATGCATAGCGTAACATTTTGTGGGTATTTGTGCCCTCATCAGATGTTGAGTCGCCATTTTTAAACTTCCTGGATTTTTAAATCGCCCACTTTTATTGTTGTTTCCGGTAAATTAAATTTTCAAAAACATTTTTTTTCTTTAAAATACCTTTTCATATGTGTGGAATGCATTGCATAACATTTTGTGGGTATTTGTGCCGTTATTGGATGTTGAGACGTCATTTTTAAACTTCTGCACCATGGATTTTTAAATCACACGCCCGCTTTTATCGGTTTCCAGTAACTTCATTTTTGTTTTGCTGCATTGCCAGACAAAAATTGATATAATTTCTGAACTATTAAAGATACATGCATGAAATTTAGAAAACACATTCTTTGGACTATTAGGAAACTTTTCTCTGTAACAGAATTTTGTTAATTGATTTCATTTTAAAAATACGTCCGTTTGTTTGCAAGAAAGGAAATCAGAAAATTGTTATTAAATTTTAATCGTTTATTTTAGAAACGTAGGGACTAATATCAAAATTATGTTACAGAGAGTTTGTAGAACATGCTTTTGCAAATAAATTGCAAAAAACTGTTTGAATCTATCTTTAAAAACGGTTTAGATATATCGGTTTTAGTACAATCCTGCATTGGGTACATTTTTTTTCAAATTTCGGCCCCAAAATATTTTTTTTTCAAAATATTTTTATTTGGTTGAGTTGCCACAGCTATGAGCTCTATACATATAAAAAATAAATATTTTACACCAAATAGGAAAAAAGTTTTAAAAAGTACCATTCTCTCCCGTTAAGTTCCTATTTGGTTGACCTTTTCAAACACGCTGTAAAATAATCTTGCTTCCTGTTACAAACTCTGAACGACACTGTGCATACAAATTGTAGATATGGTGGGTAACAACTGGTATTCTTGTATTATATCTGAAATTGTGTTCATTTTAAGACCATGTGTTTCATTAAGGTTCGAAACAGATAAACGTTTATTGGTCATTTTTCATTCCCATCTCCATAAAAGAAGGCATTTATTGCAACATCACTGCAGTTCCTGAAGACTCACTACGGGTATCGCATTTAATGCGATTCGTGGTTGTACTTCGTCAGATGAACATCGCACTGGCTGATGACCGCCATGTACATAATGGACTCGGGTCACTGCCTGCATATAAATGGGTATATTATAAAAATCCGATAAATCGCAAGGACGGGGTCTTAATTTACTTGCAAAAGAGCAAAGCTTAGAACACCCGATGTCTGGCTTAGGAATAAGCATTTATTTAAGCAACCTGCACATCGAGTTCAACTTTCAATAACATTAATAAACATAAATGAAGTTGGAGGATATCGAGATCCAGTCATTGTTCAGTCACCAGACTTCTTCCCAATAGAAACGCCGAAGTTAAACTACAGTTAATTGTACACATGTAACATGGCTACAGAAGAAGAATGGCTACACATATACAAAGTGGAAGTGAAATAACCTGCAGATTTCCAGAGCTAATAGCTCATGTTCTATGTAACAAAAAAACTATAACATGATATTGGTGGAAAGTTCATAGTTTTTTAGAAAAAAAAAGTTTAAAAATCTCTTATTCGGTAACTATTGCGAATAGAATAGTGATTTTTATATCGATAAGAAATCTAATAAAGATTAATTTATCCATCTGGCGTATTTCAATAGCATACACAAGGGATGAGACGATATTAGCTCCCAATCACGGTAGAAGAGCTCGACCTTGATCACGAGCGCATAGCGCATCCACTACATACCGCCGTAACGTAGACGTCAGGGATGTACATGCAGCGAATAAAGGCAGCAATTATTACAATAACTTGCGTTACTAAATTTCTGGCTATGTAATAGGGCTAATTATTCAGTTATTTAACATACCTGTACATATATAAACATATCGCAAAGGGAAGGATTTTTTAGGAACAAAAAGAGAAATAGGAAAAGTTAATTGTATGTAAACCATTTTCTTGTTAAAAGCAATTATTTATTATGTAAATACTTCACTTCATTGGTTAGGAGAAACTAATAGGGTCTACCTGCTCGACGTGTGTGATCTCTAAGTACTTTTGAGTATTTGTTGAAAAAATAATAATGTTGTACGTTACAAAAAAATATACTATCATACTGGTTGGAAGTTGATACTTATTTTTTTTTTTAGAAAAAAGTTTAAAAATCTCTTATTCGGTAACTATTGCGAATAGGATGAATGAATGAAGCCACTGTGTTCCATGAAGGGCTAGGGCCTCCTACAGGAGGGGAAGCTCGGTTGGTGTGGTTCACATGATGAGCTATTTCACGTGAACAATATTTACATTCACATTCACTATGTGAGATACACTAGAGTTTGTCAAAATTTAGTTCTATACGAGTTTGTTCACTATCTGTCTCCACTCGTTCCTGTTGCGGGCGATGGTTGACCAGTTCCCTCCCAGCTGCTGCTTGAATGTATCTGCCCATCTTCTTCTTGGCCTGCCTTGTGTTCTCCTTCCTATGTACGGGTCCCACATGGTGGTTTCTCGCGCCCATCTGCCTTGTTGCTGCCTTGCTACACGATCACCCCACTTCCACTTCGTTATGAGGGCTTTTTGTGTGATGTTCTCAGAAGCTGTAATTTTCTGCAGTGCCGTGTTGGAGACCTTGTCTTTCAGTGAAACGCCAACTATCTTCCTCTCCATTTTCCTTTGGCATATTTTGATGTACGGCCAATGACTCTAGTCAAGTGCCACTGCACTGAATTAAAAAAATATATATATTTTGATGTTCGACTTTTGCCTCTCTGTGAGGGCCCAAGTTTGGCAACCGTATGTTAGCACCGGGAATCACGATTCTGCGTGTCATTCTTCCGCAGGGGCCATGCTAATCTTCTCTGTATCGTTCCAATTTTAGTATATGTATCGCCGAAGCGAGTACAACGATAGTGATTTTTATATCGATAGGAAACCTAATAAAGATTAATTGATCCCTCTGGCGTATTTCAATAATGTACATGGTTTTCGTGTAAATTTAGGGGAGAGTTGGGTAGTATCGGACATCGGGTAATATCGGACAGTGAGTTTCTTTCATCTACCACCAGATGATAGTACCTGAATGACATGGTTACGTTTCTGTGACGTCGCATACAGATACGTAACCATGTCATTCAGGTACTACGATCTGGTGGTAGATGAAAGAAACGCACTGTCCGATATTACCCGATGTCCGATACTACCCAAGTCTCCCCTAATTTTAAAAATTCCTAAAGCATGTATAAAAAGAAACAATTAATAATTATGATTTTAGTAAATATTTAATTTTAAGTTGAATGTGAATAAAAATAATTGGTGCTGACAATGTGTGCTACTGAATTTAAGACTCAAATTATATCAGTGAAAGAGACTGATCGCTGATTGGTCAGGTTAATTTCGCATAAGAATGCAATGACATGAAAATTAATTTGTAAAGTCCCGCCTAACTTGAATCACCTACCACTCATTTTTATGCTAGGTGAACTTTCCCAAACGAAGATCAGTTCCAGGAAATTAGGTAAAATTTTCTCTATCCCCTTCTAAGACCAATAGGGGACGAACTTCCCAGACCAATGTTTATATGATACAATAAAACCTGGATAAGATGGGCCCGCTTATTAGGCCTACATTATCCCGTGTAATACGCTTTTTTTTTGTCCGGTCCCTGCACATTTCATATACGTGTATAACTCCTTCATGCATGTTCTGACATGACATGACACTGAACACATGTTCTGTAGTGGTTAATTTCTTAAATAAATAAATTAAGTCTATTAGGCCTACTATAGGCTATAATACTGTATATTGAATTTACTAACATAGTGTTATATTTACTCTGTAATTTGCCAATTACAGCTACATTTTACATTTTTTGGCTATGATATCTATAGTCAACTCTCTTTAATTTATTTTTATTTGGTATTTTTCATTTATATCCATATCTGTGTCTTTTATTTAGGTAGTATCTATTTTTTTAATTACAATTGTATCTTGCATTTGTATCTGTTTTATCTCTTTTTTCATGTTATCTGCAATTCTATTTTTTTAAGAAACATCTGTACTGTCTATTGTAATTTGGGGCTTTGCCCTGTTTAAATAAATAAATAAATAAATGAATGAATGAATGAATGAATAAATAAATGAATGAATAAGTAAATAAACAAATAAATAAATAAATAAGTAAATAACTAATAAATAAATAAGTAAATAAATAAGTAAATAATTAAATCAGTAAATAAGTGAATAAATAAAGAAGTAAATAAATAAATAAATAAATAATTAAATAAATAAATACATAAATAAATAAATAAATAAATACATAAATAAATAAATACATAAATACATAAACAAACAAACAAATAATTAAATAAATAAATAAGTAAATAAATAAATAAATAAATAAATAAATAAATAAATAAATAAGTAAATATATAAATAAATAAATAAGTAAATAAATAAATAAAAATAAATAAATAAATAGGTACATAGATGGATGGCTGGATAAATAAATAAATAAATAAATAAATAAATAAATAAATAAATAAATAAATAAATAAATAAATAAACAAATAAATAAAATACCCCGTTTGTTGCGCTCAAGTCCCGCATATTACGCTATTTTTGTGGAATATTTTCTATGTAATTTTCAGCAATGTACTGTAACAGCAATGAAACATTTTAGTATAAATGATTTTTTTCGAAAGAATTAAGTACAGTACATATTGTAAATGGCTTTGACCTACAATACAGTGAATATATAATGGAGTAATACTGTATTACCTTTCATGAATCATGTATTTCAATAAAGAAAAATGTTAATAGATACTGTATATAAGTCAAAATTAGTATACCCGCCTAATACGCGGTTTACACGCGGTACCTTGAACAGCGTCTTATCGGGGTTTTACTGTTTACAAATATTTTTTTACACTTTGAATAGTATCTTTGTAGTCATCTTGGCATTTTTTTTTTTCAATTTTAGTATTGATATTTTTATTTTAAATAAGCTATACAAAACTAAGGCATTTATAGAAATTTAGCATTAATTTACTAATATTAGTTCGTATAGAATTTTAATAGGGGAAATCTGTGTAACTTACGTAGAGATATCTCGATAATATACATCTAGGACGTAGAAAACAAAATAAGTACAGAACTAGAAATCCGTTCCCTGGTAATTATCTATATTGAAATTTGTTTGCGATGAATTGGCTGAACTTCGAATCTGTTTAGAGCTGATAATAGAAACTCTACTGCATTATACAGGGACATCATTTTATTTTTACTTCAATTTTTATTGTACCTGAGTTTTTGAATGTACTTCACTCCCACCCCCTCTACTAGTGAACTTCCAACTGTTCTCCTCACAGAACCAAGCGTATACAGTCAAAGTCGCCTTAAATTCGTAATAAACACAAACAGTAGTGAGTTAGTGAGTAGGCCTATAGTACGTTCCAGAAATATTTTCGCGTTTTCCAGTGACGAAAGAGCTTCCAATAATTCTTATTGAATCGTATTTTCGCAGAGGTACTGTCATCCGTTTGCCTACGTCGCATCCCGATTTCCCTCACCCGCAACTGTTTAAAATAACTTAAACAAAAGTAATTAACTGTCACGTGATTTCCCCCCTTTCTACGATCCTGCGACATAACCCCTTGGACGGATAGTAGATAGCATGTCTGAGTAATGTTATCTGTGCGGGTCGGGCAGAAGTGAAGAGTGAATTTACAGTACGTAAGGTACTCTTTTATATAATAGGTACAGAATTATTTTAACTTGAGTTATTAGTACGAAGGACGAAACTGGTAATTGGAATTAGATGCAATATCTACAGTGCGATAATATGCACAAAGAACTGAAGCCTGTATCTAAATGAACGGCCACCATTTTCAAAAATGTTTAAATATCCATATTATGATTATTTTTCTATTTAACTTCATTCTCTATATTGTACGCTAATGTGCTGTAGACAGTATAATATACACTGCATAATGAATACGTTCGCATGAATAACTCATTTCGTGAGTAAAAACACTTATTGTTAATACTGTACTGTATTTTGATTAAACAAAACCTAATGAAAATTATCACATTCAAAATTACGATATCTCCTAGTTTACGTAAATGGATGAACTACTTTTTTTCCCTCCTATACCTAGTAAAGTGATTTGTTTGTATTTTATGCCAGTATCATCGAACTTCAATCGCGGAAGGAGGTAGCAAACGTGTTTTCGGCTCTGAATTGTATAGCTTAACGAAAATAAGTTTGTAAATTGAACTAATTTGATTGTATATGTTTGTATAGTTTGGCTGATGAATTGTATATGTTCTTAAAATGATTACTAGTCTGTGTAGCTCTACTGATGAATTGTATATAGACCTACTGTAAATTGAATGGTAATATGTATAGCTCAACTGATGAATTGTTTATGATTATAAATTGAATTAATCTACTTGATATTAATTGCACAAATTTGTATAGCTTAATGAAAGTATGCTACTTTGTATTGTATATATTTGTATAGTTTTGGCCGAAGAATTGTATATGCTTTAAACTGAATAGTAATCTATATAGCTCTACTGATAAATTGTTTGTGTTTGTAATTTGAAGTAGTTTGCATGATATGTATTATCAATTTCTGTATATCACAACTGGTTGAATTGTTTATGCCTTAAATTTAATTAAATTGTTTTGTATTATACATATAGCTCAACTTATGAATGATCGTTTGCGTTTGTAAATTTAATAATCTGATTGGCTATGTATTGTATACTTTTAGTAGAGCCATCGATGTAGCTCAGTCGGCAGACTTGCTGGGCTGCTGATCCGGAGCTGCGTTCGGGCTTGGGTTGGATCCCCCTTTGGACTTTGGTTTCTTCGGAGGTTTTCCCCAGCCGTGGGACTGAAGCCGGATGGTCTATGGCGAGTCCTTGGCATCAACCCTTTGATTTGATTACCCCTTTGATTTGATTACCTGGTTGGGTTTTTCCGAGGTTTCCCCCACCGAAAAGGCAAATGCCGGGTAATATTTTGGCGAATCCTCGGACCTCATCTCATCTCACTACATCTCGCCAAAATGTAAAAAAAAAAAAAAAATGCAAAAAAAAATGTAAAAAATTGTATGAAATTGTAAAAATTGTAGAAAATTACTAAATTGTAAAACTATAAAAATTTGTAAAAATTGTAATTGTAATATTGTAAAATGTTGACATGTTCCACATCTTAAAGCTTCATTGCTCATGTAAGATCTATGGAATAAAATAAATGAATGAAATGAATGAATGAATGAATGAATGAATGAATGAATGAATGAATGAATGAATGAATGAATGAATGAATGAATGAATGAAGCATTAATCCAAAGGTATAGCCAGGTTAATATTAGAAATGTTAGTAAAAATAAAATGATGTCCCTGTATCTCATAAGGCATACAAAGTAAATTGAGCTTGTATGTAGCATGGCTCTTTCCTTTGCGTAAATAACGCTGCTCTGCTGGAGACTCCACGCTTCTTCTCAAACTTCCTACGCGGCGCATTAGAGAGATGAATGACACTCCACAAGGCACTCATTGTTCAACTTTTTCGCGTTCTTCCCTCCGTCGCCTCTTACGTCTCATACAATGGATTATACGAAGAGAAGAGAAATCACACAATATGGAGGATTATGGACAACAAAGACTGCCCATTCGTGAACAGAGATGAGTATGCTTGATTCTACGTCCTCAATGAATTCGTAAAACCTCTTCAGTACTCATAGTTTACTGCGACATCTGATGGATATGAATTGTACGTATGACAAAATACAATGTTTAATGATGATATAACCCTTAAAAATAGAATGGATGTTCAGAGTTAGTAAGCTGATATAGAGTAAATGAGAAGTAACGAAATGGAAATGGCAGAGAAAGCGGATGTAGGCCTAGGCGCGGAAAACCTTATTCAAATATTTTGTGCACAAATAATAGGGGAGACTGTTGTACCTTTAGCATAGTGTACCTTTGAACATTTTTTGTTTTTTTTTTTTTTGCTACTACCTAGAGGACTCAAACTGAAGTAGATTGTAGGGAAAGCCGCTAAGTAGCTCTGGTCGTAGTTTGGGTTTGATTTATTCCAAAGTGTGAGTTCTGTGAACGAAAGAATCTTTTTTAGTACCAAAAGAAAATATTTCGTTCATTGGTATATGTTATCTAACATAAAACCAGATTGTATTTGTTACCATTCATTAAGCACAATATGTTCCGTATTATCTGGTGAGTAATAACCAGAGAAAGGGATTTGGAGTATTATAAAGAATGGTGAATCGTAGTATAGATATTCGTAGCTCAGTGACTGTCAAGCGAGCTGCATGGACGAGTACAGTCCACTTCATACAAACTTACACGCAACGTGCTGTAAACGTATTTTAGAATAAACAAATGTTATAGTTTAATGACATATAGTGGTCTACATACATAATCTGCATTTCATTTTGAACTACATGTATTTTCTTGGCAACGCACAAGACACCAATAAACAACATTACAAATATACATAATTAAATATCAATCTCTGTGTCCTCATGTGTCAGTGGAAATATTGATGGCTGATAGACAGTTGTCTTCTGTATGGAACTCGCCTCTGAATATGTGTGTTTTTCTGTCAGGAGCGTGTTAAATTAAACCTTTATTTACAATATTATGAAATATGATAATATGTATACAACATATACTACAGTATTTACAATATATACAATATACTACAATATTTACAACATAGCCTAATACAGTAACATTAAATGTTGAACAAAATGTAGAACCAAACGAAATGGCATTTTCAATTAATGCTATGTTTTGTTGATAAAACAATTTTATTATTCCTGCTGTGCCTTGTAAATTGTAAATATCATTTCCAAATTTTCAAAATACAACTTTGCTCTGTTGCAAGGAAGGAAATTTTTTAACATGGAAAAACTCCGCTCTACATCTGCAGAGACAATTGGACAGTACTTGAAACAAGATACGTCAATTAAATTCACATGTTGAATGACGTCATTGGGACACGTCTTTGTTAGTACATCTGAAATCCGATTGAGAACACTATACCTATCATTTTTAATCAAACTATGTTCATTTTTTCACCAACACGTTTTCCTACTTCACCTTCTACTGTACTCAGTTTATTTACAATAGTCCTCATAATATTTATTTGCTCAACTAGTTCTACTCCTGACTTTTCTAACCAAATAATGGCATCCGGTAAATATAAAAAATTGACTTAATATCCATGACTTCTTTTTAGATTGTTCTATCATTTAGCAGCTCCTGGCTTATTTGAATCGTAGCCGCGTCATCGGGGATTGTTTCCTGAATTTTGATACTTTCGGCATTGTACCTGCACTTCACTACTCTGAACTGCAAACCTGCATGTTGAAGTTCTTATGCGACAACTGTCCCGTTCACCTGTTGTTGACGTGCAGAGATCTGCGGAGGGGAGGACTTGGTATAAAGGGTTGTAAATAAATGGCTGTGTAGATGCCAATACTAGCTTTTACTACTCCAAATTCCGTTCCCTAGTAATAACATATTTTAATTTCCATGATTTATTCGAATCAATAGTTTTGGTAGCCACATTTGTTTAAACGTGCACCCTCTTGTACCTTTGAACACAGAACATCTTGTACCATGGAACATGTTCCAAGGTACATAATACTATTGGTTTTTGCTTTATTTTATTTTAATATCATGCCACGAACTAAATCTGGAATTAAGAGGTCCCCCAATTGATCCGGATGCCTTGAAGAAAGCTGTTGAAGCAATTATTGCTCCTCCAGGAAATAAAATCTCAATCAGAGCAGCCTTCTCTGGTTTATGATTGCAAATACATTTTAAATATGATTGTCAGTTCTTACAACTATATTCTCACCTATATTACATGTGTTCCAACTTACAAGAAGGTATGTCCTAAGGTACATGAACCTGTTGTATCTTTGAACATATTACATTTTATTTTTTCCATCCTCAATAGATGTGTAGAACAGTAAAATATATACACGAAGTTGTAAAGGAATCTTCAGTAATTATCTAAAGTATTTTTTTAATTTAAAAATAATCATTTCCCAAAATTAAAAAAAAAAAATAAAATGTGAAAAGTGTTTAAAGGTACAACAGTCTCCCCTAATATTTTCTTACAGAATAAACCTTAGATCGACTTTCTGCTGGCTCTTCTGTAAGAAATACTTGGATTTCCAGTTCTGAGGTTTATGGGGAACTAGGAAGATTTAATTTTCATTCAAGTCATAACTGTGTAATGATAATTAACAATTTTACTGGTATTATTGAAGTTGTGTAATTGAACTCATCATTTCGTCAGAAGTAAGAATTTCGTAAGATTGAAATCTGGACCTCCAAAATTTAAGTTCCAATTAGCCTATTTTGTTTTCTGAGTCCGTCTTGCTTCAGTTAAATTGTAACGCTAGATTTAAAATCTTTGCTTCATTTAACCGATTCGGTCATTTATAAAACTAAAAGGAGTAACAACCAAATGCAAGACATTTCATAAAGCCTGACCCCCAAGGTCAGGAAGACGACGGTCAAGAGGCTAATTAAGCTTGGTCAGCGTCCTCTCTTTATCAGTCTTTCGATTTTCTATATAAACTCTTAACACATTGTAAGACATGCTTGCCTGTCGGCATCTGGTATTAAAGCTGTTCTGTTACGTAGGCACTGAGGACTTAGTTCCTGCAACGAACCTACATCTTCAGTCTGTCCGAAACCCGAGGGCTACGGACACGACAACTTTCCGAAAAGTAATGCCTGCAAACTTCTTTCCATTGTCCTTTAAAGGTATGAAATAAAAATTACATTTGATCATCATGTAATGTATAGGCCTAATATGGAATAACTGATTGGGGAGGTACAACAAAATCTGTTCCGTTCCTCGTAAATCAACTTCATATTTACTGTAATACACAGTATTAATTTACACATAATTATATTTCATAATTTTAAACATAAGATTAAACTTCACTAACAATTTAAGGTATTCATCGACTCTAGAAATGTCAGATTTCTTCATTATTCTGGCAAATAATGCTTTTACCTCATGTGGAAGCTCATTTTTATAGTTTTCAAGAACATACAACTTATACTCATTATCTCAGTAATTTGATAAGTATTTGGGCATTCATAATACAAGCACACTATATTCTCTATGGCTTACGCCACCTTCAGTACCTGTTTTCTCCTATTTCAAATTTTCCGACATTTATTACCCTTCCCACAGATAAAATGTAGACTTTCAGTTGGACAAAAGACTTCAATGAGGTATCAAATTAAAGATTAAACATATGGCTATGTTGTAACTAAAATTATTATTTTCAATCGATTATAATTATTTTATCCCTTAAATATACAAATATATGTGTATATATATTTTTTCTAAAGTTCTTATATAATGTGGCATATCTTCTGAATGGTTCAAGATAAATAAATAATTTTTATATGTAACATTCTCCATATGGAGGGAATCATTTTCGCTAAAGAAGTTGTACCCTGAGTTAATTTCTAATTAGGTCAGTCTAAAATTTTATTAATTTTTGTCAAAAAAAAAAATTGTTTCTTTGGGCCCCCAAATTCAGTTTTCAAGTTTGAATTGTATAAAGTGCTTAATTTACTCCCAAGAGTCATGTCACCAAAGTTTGAAAGACATTAAGAGAAAAATGTGGGAGGCCGGAGGTAAAAAGGCCTTTGGGGAAGCAGAGACGTAAATGAAAGGATAATTATTAAAATTGATTTGAGGGAGGTGGAATATGATGATAGAGACTGGATTAATCTTGCACAGGATAGGGACCAATGGCGGGCTTATATGAGGGCGGCAATGAACCTCCGGGTTCCTTAAAAGCCGTAAGTAAGTAAGTAAGTAACTAAGTAAGTAACTAAGCAAGTACGTAAGTAAGTACACTACCGGTCAAAAGTTTTCGATCAGCTATGAAAATAACTACATTCTTTATTGCAATGCACAAACACATCGGAAAAACTAAATAGACCAACAAAATAAATATTTTCTCTCTCTAGCATTATGATATAGAATATTCATCACGAAATCCCTGTTTTAACCACAAATCCATAGTTATAATAGGTCATCGAAAACTTTCGACCGGTAGTGTATATACATTTTCAGATGTGAAAGAGAAATTGGTTGAGTGTACACGAGATAAACAGAATGGTTGAATCTCTGAGTGGTGTAAGGGTCTGGAGTGGAAGGGGTCGCTCTTTTCACAATGCCTTAGTTTCCGATACTTGTCACAAGATCGGAATAGAAAGAATTCCAACCGAATGGGAGAAAGCATCTTCAGAAAGTGGAAGGGAAATGCCGATATTCTTAGAAAGAAACTTAGGCGAAAATGGAATCCTTCTTTCTTGTAACACGTTTTTTCTAGCTCTTTCGATTTCGCAATATCGGTGAAAGCTACACAAAACGTTTTTTTTTTTTTTAATGGACATTATTAAGGAACACGCTTACTGGAGCAGTAATATACAAATAACATATTCGTTCTAAGAATCAATTGGACTCGTTCTGACTGCATGTTATCCGTCTCGCGTGTAATATGATTATTGAATTCACGCGGAATTATATGTAACTATAGGAACACATAACATAAAGTAACCAGAATTACACACATTTCCCCAAGAAATGAGAAATACGGTGATACTCTGATAGCTAAGGCGAGAATTTTACAATAAAATATTTTGAAATAAGAAATTTATGATCTAAAAGTCCTTCAAAAATATCTTGAAGCTAAAAAGGAACCTAAAAATAGACTTTATATTCTGAATTTATAATATTATGAAAAGGGACTTCGTACTGTTTCATATTTAGACTAGTCATTAATAATTGAGCCGTTCAGAGCAGAAGTAGTGTAAGTCAAAAATGGGTAATGAGGGTTAAAGTAAACATTCTGTAAAATACAGCGCAAAGTAGCAATTAATATTCAGTTTATTTAAACTATTAGTAGTCAGCGAATAGCAAGAAGGCCATAATAATTGCTACTTTGCGCTGTATTTTACAGAATTTTTACTTTAAACCTCATTACCCAATTCTGACTTACACCACTTTTGCTCTGAAAGGCTAAATTATTGTCATAATTGGAATCTGGTATCAACATTGTCTGAAATATGTCAGATTATTGTCTGTGTGTGCCTGTATGTATTTGTTTATTATTTTATTTTGGTCAGTTTTATATAAATAATATTGTACATAAATTATTTTACCTGATGGAGTTTTCATCAATATTAGTCGTTATTAATTTTCATTTTCACTTAAAGAGTTGCAGTATATAATGAAAGTTTATTTAAATTTCAAAAATTGAATTTCTTACGATTTTCGGCTAACAGAGTCATATACATGGAAAATGTATTCATTTGCGGCAAATCACAGTAAACTGGCCAAACATGGTCACGTGTAATTAATCATGTATTCTAATTGGTTATTGACCATTTGATAGAACCAATCTTCGAAACGTCGTGAAACTATATTCTATCACTAGCAATGGAAAACGTCCACTCCACTCTGTCAACAAATACTAATTTTATTGTTTATTATTGACGAATGTCATTAGAACTATTTCTCTGTGCGGAATTCCAATCAATTCACTTATATCTCTGTTATTGTTAAAGATATCCCGGTCGGCTAATTTGTGCTCTGTATTAATATTATGATAATGCTTTAATTTTTCTCAGACAAAAACGTATTAAGGATTAAAGTCATTTTGCCAGAATGAAGGAAAGATATGGTTGATTAAATTGCAAAAGTCCTTTATTTCAAGATCGCATGTGTTGGATTTTGAATGATTAAAATTTCTTACCATGTATTTGACAGCAGACATGGATTCCAGAAAATATTTCAAAAAAAGTTCGTAAGAAACCGTGACATCAATTCGACGGAACACATAAGAATGAAAGAAATTATTTTATGTAAGTAATATAACATCACTGTAAATTGAATAAATCATAGTTTTATTTGTAACGAACTTAGGGGGTTAGGTACAGCTTACAGCAGTAAAATTTTTGGAAATATTCAACATTTTTTTTCTCCATTACTGTATCTTGTAAATAATGAAAATTGGTATATGTAAAATACTGTCCTTCTGTTATATGAAAAAAATACTTTTACGATTTAAAAAATTATATACATATATTTTTTTTTTTTTCAAAATTCAAAATATTGGCAGTTCACTGTGCAGTGATGAAGCGTTTCCCTCATATCTCATAAATCTGTTAGCTTTTTCATGTTCTCTCTCTTTTATTTTATTGCTGAAGCGCATGTTTACAATATCATGCTCTTTCAACTTCATTCCTTAATCAATATTTTTGTTTTATTTTGTGTTAGAAGAAAATCCTGATATTTGACCATTTTTTAAATGAATTTATTTTTTATCAGACAATCTATAAAAGGTAGAGAAGTGATCTAGGATCATATTGTACATATGACATGCATAAATACACGTAAAAATTTCATCACAGAATGTTGGATAGTTTTTTTAGTTATGTGGGAAACGCATCATCACTGCACAGTGAACTGAATTTAAAAAAAATAAATAAATAAATAAATAAATAAATAAATGTAAATAAATTTTTTTAAATAATAAGAATAATATATTTTTTTCGTATAGCTGAAGGACGGTGTTTTACACATACTAATTTTCATTATTGTCCAAGATACAGTAATGGAGTAAAAAAATGTTGAATATTTCCAAAATGTTACTGCTGTAAGCTGTACCTAACTCCTTAAATATTGTTTAATTTTAAATTACCTGAAATCAAGTACGTTTCGTATATATCCTGTGTAAAACCAATATAATAAGTAAGACAAGTATGAATAAAAATAAGCATAATGTTGATGAATACGACGTACTCATATTGCTATTAATTTTACGACTCATATTTATTAGACTCTATTATAAAAAATAGGTAAAGATATCCCCGTAACATGCCATGAAGGCACTTGGGGGGCATGGAGGTAGAGCCCCATGCTTTCCATGACCTCGGCACCAGAATGAGGTGGTGTGGTCGGCACCACGCTCTGACCGCCTTTAACCCCCGGGAAAGACCCGGTACTCAATTTTATAGGAGGCTGAGTGAACCTCGGGGCCGTTCTGAAAGTTTGGCAACGAGAAAAAATCCTGTCACTACCTGAGATCGAACCCCGGACCTTCCAGTCCGTAGCCAGCTGCTGTACCAACTGAGCCACCATTAGACTCTATTTTAATTCTTTTAATTACTACAACCATCTTTCAAAATATTGAATGCTTTTTTAACGCTCTGTATATAACCTAACTGGAAGAAATGTTAAGTCAATCAATATCATGATATAGGTCTCCTTCAGTTTCGCTGAGGCTTTCATCTTATGCTTCGTCTGATAAGAGAGAGTGTTTTGTTTGTTTTATGAATGAAGCCAGCAAGAAAGTGAAAGAAGATACGATAGAAGAAGACTTGGAAAGTGGATGACATAAAAAGCGAAAAAACTCAGATGAAAGTACATAAAATATGCACAGAGCAGATAGCTTTCACAGAAGAACATCGGGAGCTGAACTTAGTTATATAACCCGCATTACGTATTACGAACACACCAACAAAACTTGATCGTGATGTGTTTATGTTCTGAAGGACTAAGTTAGAAAGCTCTTCTCCTTACAGTAATGACACTTAATGAATACTTTTAATTCCTTAAGAATCTTTGTAATCAGCAATTATTTTTACTAATGGCGGGTACTTGACTTCTGTCATTTACCTAAGCGTCCCCATCTCTTGAACGACGCGCAGAAACTTGTTCTTTCAGACGCCACGAAGGTGTTGTCCTTGGTGCATTATAGAAAGAGAACTACGTAACATAATATTATGATGATGGTGATGATGATTAATGGAGCAATGGTGTGGAATGCCGGTAATGGAAAAGGGAATAACCGAGAAAACCTACCATCAAACACCGCTTTGCCACCGGCGTAGCTCAGTCGGCTAAAGCGCTTGCCTGCCAATCCTGAGTTGCACTCGAGTGAGGGTTCGATTTCCGCTTGGGCTGATTACATGGTTGGATTTTTCCGAGGTTTTCCCAACAGTAAGGCGAATGTCAGGTATTCTTTTGGCGAATCCTCGGCCTCATCTCGCCAAATATCATTGCGCTGTCATCAATTCCATGGACGCTGGATGACCTAGTAGTTGATACAACATCGTTAAATAACCAACAAAAATAACACCGTCTTTGTCCATCGAAAATCCCAGTTGGACCCGCAGGGATTAGAATCCGGTTTACCAGCGTGGAAAGCCGACTCTCTAGCCGTCCAGCTAACGGAGAGCCTGTGAAGCAAAATATAATATTTAAAATGTCGACACACACTTCAGCCAATGGTCGGGCCAATTCTACTAGCTCCATATTTCGGCTCCGGCGAAAAATGGCTATTAAACAAATTTATTGCCACATAACGCACTCCTTTCCGGTAGCATAATAGAAATTTGAAGGCAAGGTTCCTGAAGAGAGTCTAGGAGTAGGAAAGCAGTCCCCTACAAGGATCGTCTACGTGTTGGCCAAAGAGAGTTTCTTCATAGAGGACCTCAGGCTGGAACTAATGCTGCCATCTACGGGCCCGTATCAAGCACACCTGGAGACACGGCGTAGGAAGCAAAATGACATCGACCCGGACTTCTATTGTACAAGCGCAATGACGGACCGGAAGTGGACAGAGACGTGCCAGGATCAAAGACACGTGGTAACCAGACTCGCTATCCACGGCTTCCACCACAAGATATGTAGGACGCAAAGATTCCACCATCCAGACGACGACTGCATCTGCTCAATGTGCGACCGGAAGTGCGAACGCTATCACGTGTGGAAAAAGAACAAAATCCATAAGAGACTACAGTGACTAACGTGTAAAACAAGACCAATATATACAAAAGACATACTTAATACTCTTTCGAGTGCTCCTTATGTATTATTATAATAGAAATTTGGTTGTTTTTGTCTCTATTAGGGATCTGTTGTTAATTATTGAGCTTTAAATGTGTGAGGTTGAATTTGGGAAGGATTTAAATTGAATTGTTAGTTTTGTTACAATTTAATACTAATTTATTGGGTGAGAACCAATAATATTTTGAGGAGAATTGTCTTCGCTGAAGATAGGAATGTGTTCGAGTTATTGATTGTAATTGCTATATTGTGCAAATAATATGATATGACCTACATCTTTTATTATGAACACTATAAACACTAGGGGACCTAATATTGATCCTTGTGGAATTCCATTATTAATAGTTCCCCATGTCGAGGCAGCATGAAAGCGCTTGAGGGACACAGAGGTAGAACGCCAGTTTTCTTGACCTCGACACTACAATAATGGAATAATGTGTTTGGCACTACGCTCCAAAAGCCTTTTACTCTCGGGAATGACTCGATACTCAGTTTCAGGGGCTGCTTTAGAGATAGTGTCATTGTGCCATGGCACTACCAGAACACAAGAGAAAAAGGAGAATTCATATTTTCCGCGCAAAACCTGAGAGAAACAAGTAACGCTTGTACTTGCAAACTCTACCGCCAATATTATCGTTGCCGCCAACCACATTGTAACCAGTGTTTGCAGCATGTATCTGAGCTAGGCACTACATCTCATAAGGGATGCGCGCGCAATTTTCATCTTCTCCCGTCCATTTCAGCATCTGAAATGTGCCAGGCACAGTTTACCGCTTTCGTTTTTAAATGCTTGGGTAGCTGTATACAACCCCATTTACTATCTCACTCCTATACCTCGCACTCTGTCTGTTTTCCCGCTTTTCCGACTGATGTTTCAACTCCTCCTACTATTACGTTACGATTCCACACCTGTGGAGTAACGGTCAGCGCGTCTGGCTGCGAAACCAGGTGGCCCGGGTTCGAATCCCGGTCGGGGCAAGTTACCTGGTTGAGGTTTTTCCGGGGTTTTGCCTCAACCCAATACGAGCAAATGCTGGGTAACTTTCGGTGCTGGACCCCGGACTCATTTCACCGGCATTATCACCTTCATATCATTCAGAAGCTAAATAACCTAGATGTTGATACAGCGTCGTAAAATAACCCAATAAAATAAAATAAAAATAGGGGAAGTCCGTGTAACTTGGACCAGTGTGTAACTTGATCCACCGATGCAATCACTATTTCCAGGATAGTTTGCAAGGTACTTTATACAGCGCTTTGAACCTTCTACATGGTAGGCAACTGTCCATAAATCTCATTATGCAGGGTTGGCTTGACGCGGCCATAACGGTGTCGAACATTCTGTCCCCAAATTCTTAAAATGTTTTCACAATAGTTTGACAGCGTGTTGTGGGAAGACGTTTAGAAATACAAGACTGCCTTATACATACGAAGAAATACCAGTGTTTGAGGTAAGTTGAGTGAAATTTATATAATTGTTTGTAAAGTAGTTTTTACGTAAATAATTTTTGAATGTTTCTTTTACAATGCGTGTAAATTGAACCATCACAAAGCGTGTAACTTGAGCCAATGCTAAAATGTACCAACCCTTACAATATAACAAATTTAGAAGATAAAATTGTCCATTGTGTCTTCACTAGTGTGAATTTCCAAAAATCAGAGGTCAGTGGATGAACATTTTGTAAGGACATATAATTATAAAATTATTTATATAATATTATATAAATAATAATATTATAAAACATTACTTTAGTTTATTTCAATGTTAATAATATTTTATTTCTTAAATTATTTAATAAGATTTCCTTTCATTTGGTGGGTCGACAATTACAACTTTTTAACGAATTCTGCTTTCGCCATTACTTTACAGATGACTACAAGACAGGCAAGAAAAGCGAAGGGAGTGTATGGGAAGTGGAAAGAACATCTGCAACTCGCTTTAGTTGCAATATCGGAAGGGGTTGGCGTCAATGAGGCTGCACGAAGGTATAATATACCTAGTGCCACCCTTAAAAGAAACAACAAAAGGAAGGATGCTAAAATTAGACAGCCCGGTCACTCACTTGACTTGCCACAAGAGGTGGAAAATGATCTTGTGACACATCTTCTGCAGCTAGAAAAAATGTTCTATGGGTAAATACATTACAGCAAAATGTATATTAGGGCCTACATTAGGCCTACAACTTAATTCAATCAAACTTAATATAGGCCTAATACTTAATCTGCTTATTCTTTAATTTCAGACTGACACGGAGAAGTGTTATGCAATTAGCATACGAGATTGCAGAGAAGAATAAACTGGCCACTTGGTTCAACAAGGAAACGAAGTCTGCCGGCAAAGAATGGTTTTCCGGCTTTATGAAGCGCCATCCCGAACTTAGCCTTAGGCAGCCAGAAGCCACATCACTTGCCAGGGCTTCAGGATTCAACAGGGTTGTAGTCGGCAAGTTCTTTGACACATTGGAACAACTTGTCGACCAACACAAATTAACTGCTGCCAGAATATTCAACATGGACGAGACATCCCACACTGTCGTTCAACGCCAAGAGAAGATTCTGGCACAGAGGGGAAAATATCAGGTTGGAGCCATTTCTTCGTGTGAGCGAGGTCTGAATGTGACAGGAGTGTATGCCATAGTGCGAGTGGCTTCTTTGTACCTCCTATGCTGATTTACGCTAGGAAAAAATGGAGTCTCTCACATTTGGAGCGCCTCCTAACACCATCTTCCGCTGTCAGGATAAGGGATGGATGGATTCTGACACATTCTGTGAATGGATTAGGCACTTCATTAGAACTGTCAAACCCAGCCCTCAGGAGAAAGTACTGTTGATTTTAGATGGTCACAGTAGCCATATGCAATCGTCAAAGCGATTGAGATCTGCCGTCAGTATGGTTTGATTATGTTATCCCTACCGTCGCACTGCACGCACCGTCTCCAACCGCTGGATGTGTCGTTCTTCAAACCTCTGAACACATTCATGTCAGCTGCCATATCAACGAAGATGAGGGAACTTCCAGGACAGCGGCTGAATGTCCAGCATATTGCCTCACTGGTAGGAGTGGCATTCCCCAGAGCAGCAAATATGCAGATTGCAATGAATGGCTTCAGGCACACTGGTCTTTGGCCTGTCGACCGAAATGTGTTTTCAGAGGCTGATTTCGCGCCTTCTTTGATGACCGATCGGCCTCTGAATGGTGAGCCATTAGCATCAGCATCTCGGGCAGCAGAAGAAGTGGAAGGAGCAACAACAGCAGCATCAGCAGAGAAAAAGATGGGAGACAATGTGGAGCTACTTTCTGGTCTCACAGAATATATGTCGGTGAAGGAAATAAGCCCTTTGCCTTCGTCTTCAAAATATGGACAGAGAAAATCCGGAACGAGATACAATGCATCTGGCGTGGTGCTGACCGCTACGCCACACAAGAATGCTCTGCACCAACAATCAGATGGGAAGGCCGCAAAGAAGAGAAAATTATTTTATTCGAAAGTTAAGGTGACATCCAAAACACGCTGTGTCATTTGTGGTGAAAGTGAGAACAAAGACTGGATTCAGTGCAATCGGTGTGGAAAATGGGCTCACGAAGAATGTGCAACAATTACAGATGAACTATTTTATTACTGTTGTATGTGATATCATTGCTTGACACAAATTTTTGTTTAAATAAACAACATTATAGGAGTTAAATGTGTTTAATATGCCTGGTCCAAGTTACACGATCCTCTGGTTCATATTACACGACCCTGGCTCAAGTTACACGGCTTCGAAATTTTGATTAAATTTTATTTTTGAAGTATTAGAATTAGAATTAGTGAAGTCTTATTCTACTTAGGGATTTATTATGGCAATCTACCATCATAAAAAATTCAGGGACATTTTTCTCAATATGATAAGTGAGTTACGGCCATTCAAAGTTAGGTGGTCCAATATACACGGTCCTCCCCTATTACGTTACGAGCCACCAGCGTAGCTCTGTCAGCTAAGGCGTTTGTCTGCCGATCCGGAGTTGCTCTCGGGCGCAGGTTCGATTCCCGCTTGAGCTGACTACCTGGTTGGGTTTTTTCCGAGGTTTTCTCCAATCGTAAGGCAAATTTGAGGTAATCTATGGCGAATCTTCGACCTCATATCACCAATCCTATCGACGCTAAATAATCTCGTAGTTGATAGAGCGTCGTTAAATAACCAAGTAAATAAATAAATTACGTTACATTATTGGTGGAATGCCTGTCTATTAACAGATAAGCGTGCAGTTTTCCTCTAATTTGTTTGGACTTTGTGTACAGTTGTATAGGCCTACATTTTGGTGAGTTTAATAATAATAATAATGTTGTTACTGTTTATTATTATCCTTATCTCTGGCACTAGGCATTAAATGTTTATGAGCTGCCACTGCTCAGTTTGATTGGAGTTTGAGTGTACTTCGGGCTAGTTCGGGAAGTTTTGGTACTGAGAAAAATCCGTTCACTACCCGGGATTGAACACAGGACTGAGCTAGTCGGCCGTCAGTATCAATTTATATCTGTAAAATTACAATGTTTTCTTTTACACAGTACAAAGAGTGAGTAAATATTCTTTTAATTCTTTACATTAACATTCTCGGAGAATGATAAAAGAATGAGTGAATCCAAGTACTTCAACAGGTCTGATATCTCTCATTGCACATATATTTCAACAAGTGGGTGTGATACCGCATCGGACACACAGTAAAGCACTGAGCAAGAGCGTTTAAGAGTTCGACGACGAATCTTCCTCACTTACCCTTCTTATTATTCATTGGATTGCCTTCCTGTGCATAAAGCCATGAGCTCGGAAACTTGCTACATACACTCCATTAAAACGAGCGGAGTAACGACCTCAGGAATGTGGAACTCTGCCACCTACCTGCAATAAGAGACGGGAGGATTAATGAGTGAGATGTAATTTACAAGAAAAGTGGGCGGTAGAGCGTGCCCGGAATGTAAAATTCTTTATATATGGTGATAGGAGGATACATTTTAAAATAAAACTCTGGTCGTTGTACAATGAATACACTACGGGAATAGTGACGATAATGGAATTTAATCGTGCGGTTCAGCCGAGTCTTTGTTAATTTACAATTTATTTGTGTTTATTTACGGGGAAACGTTGGTTGAACTGGTAGTGCATTGTGATATTCTATGCTGGAGAGCGAGTTGCAAATTCCGAATCACAAATTTAGAAAATGGCTCTGTTCATGAATACCACCTCATGACATGATGATGATGATGATGATGATGATGATGATGATGATGATGATTCACGGTTGAAAACATTTGCGAGACATCAGCAGTTCACGTTGAATTTTATGTCTCTAAATAAGCCAATTTTACTCCATTTAATGAGGTTACTTTTAAAAAATCCCGTCTTTTATAGGAAGTTTCATATGATCCCTATGATTACCCACTTAACAACTCGTATTGTAATGGGGAACTCTTATTGTAAACAGAACAGTCAGCATGAGTATAAGGTCTCGCAAGCACGGAATACCGAGACGGAAGGAATGCGAATCAAACAGTGCGATAAGGAAGAGCGGTCGACAGGAAAGGTCACGAGAAAGCTTGAATGATATCCTAGATCATATATGTAACAGATAACTCATCGCTATTTTAAAATCGGCAGCACTTTGAAGAGAACAATCGCCAGGATCGCCACTCGTCCGCCGTAAACGAACACGAGATGGCAGTACAGTCGCTAATGCAATTCAAATGGGAATTATGACGTGACTCCTTATGTAACAACTAGATGCCGGCGTAGCAAACCTGACAAAAGTTTTTAACGTCAAAGCCTATAAGGCCGACCTATCTGTTACATATATGATCTAGGATGATATTCAAGAGTACAGTCGGAAGAGAAATGACCGACAAAATCAGTCTTGAGTTGTGATAGTTGCATTACGATTTTAGTTTGTTCCATTGCATGTGAATACGTGTCTTGTATCGCACGGTATTATTATTTAATTCGTAAACATATGTTGCGCGTTTAATTAGCTTCGAATTTTTCTCTTGCTACGTTCTTTATTTCCACAGCGATGTCCTCATCTGTTCATCTTCTTGGAAGAGACAGTACTTCCATCGGCTCGCACCTCTCCTCCCTCGGCGTGCCTACATACACACGTCAAAACAGACAGCAACGCCACCATTGGTTTTCGGTAATTGTTTCTTGCGTGAGCTATATTCACGTATTATAACTGGATCTACCTCACCGGCTCTGTGAAAAAAAAAAAAAAAAAAAAAAAAAAAAAAAGGAATCAATCAATAGCTGTTACTCACTTCAAAGCTACTTGAAACCATGCCCCTATTCGCCAATTTCCGAATTGGTAAGAGTACAAGCTTCATAAAACCATTAATGAATCACTATACATTATTAACTCCCGCGGTAGCTGAATGGTCAGACCTCTAGCCTGTCAACACCTCATCAGTTCCACTACATCCCCACTCCCAGCTCCCCTGTGACGTCAGGTGAGTCGCAAACTGCAGCACGAGAAGCTAACAAACAAACATTCTCATGGGGGCAGATAAAAAAGTTATTTTTGTTTTTTCCACCATGTTAATAATGTCAAAACAAATGCTTATACAAATTTTGGCCACTCGAACGCAATTACGAGAGCCATAAAAAAAGTTCCCCTGGGGCTCTTTACAGAAATAAAACACAATTTCATGGAAATATTTATTGGAACAGATATTTTTCAACATATTCGCCATCGGAATTGAGACATTTGTCATACCGTGGAATCAACTTTCATAGCCCTGTGTTATAGAACTCTGCCGCCTGGGACCGGAACCGGACTGTGACTTCGTCTGCACCTCTCTGTCGATTCTATGATATGACAAATGTCTCAATTTCAGTGGGGAATCAGTTGAAAAATAGCTCAAGGGTTGTTGTACGTGTTCCAATAAATCTTTCCATGAAATTGTGTTTTCTTTCTATAAACGGTCCCATGGAAACTTACTTTCTGGACAGCCCTCGTAATTGCGCTCGAGTGGTGAAAATTTATATAAGCACTTGTTTTGACATTAACATGGTGGAAGAAAGAAATAACTTTTTTTATCTGCCCCATGAGAATGTTTGCTTGTAAGCTTTCTGACATGGTTCGTTCCGAGGCCCTGATCTAGATCAAAATGGGTCCATATTACTCGTTCTCGGGTGACTTGCAGGCCCTAGGTGGCTTTTTCGGAGATAGTATGATGTACGGCCATACTAACTTCCATTTTATCTTTTTGAAAGGATCAGATGATGAATCGCGAGGTAATTTTGTTCCCTTCATGAAATGGACATTTAAGGCCCTTTGTCGCGAAACTATCTCAGGGATGTATTTCATAAGAATAAAAAAACTGCTTCGTATAGATTTTGTGAAGTAAGAGTGAAGACGGTGTGATGCATGAAAGGAACATTCAATGAACAAAACACATGAAATATATATATACAGAATGTGTTAGGAGAAACGTAAAATACTTCTGGATAATGCAGTTTTTGTTAAACTATATCGATTTAACCTGATATATCTGTGCCCAGAGTCTAAAGTTTGGGGAGAAATAATGGAACGTGTTGCGCTTTCGTATACTATACTTGATGTGTTAAGCCAGATATTTTTCACATGGCAGCATCTGAGCACCGCAACGCCAGCGCAACACACACTTGACATTTAATTCGTGTATTCGCACAGTGAATATGCAGACGAACTTTTTATTTATGGATTTTGTGGTGGCAATGCATTGGTTCCTGGAACAATGTCCACTTGCCTCAGCAGAGGGGAATGATCATCCAACCAGAATGGAGGTATCGTGTGGTTAGGACGATGCTACTTCTATCGTTATAGCTGATTTTCGTAACCGAATTTCGCTACCTAAAATAGCTTCTCAAATTCATTACGATGCTGGGTAAGCACCAGTCCTATACACTGGCCGAAATTTCATTGAAAAATTCTTTCTCCACGTGGACTCGAACCAGAGAGCATTCCGTAAATCGAGTCTTAGGCATGATGCTTTAGACCACGACGCTACGGCGCGGGACAGCATCAATATTGTAAGCTAAAAATCATTAGTGAGACTTATATGTAGGGACCGGATTTTTATGTAATATCAAGGTGTGAAATATGTACGTATATACACATATATGTAAGAAAAATAAGCTGAATATGTACCAAAATATGTAAAATCATGAAAATATTTAGTATCAATATGTGGCAGGTATAGGATAGGTAAGACTCTCCAGTTGTGATTTCATAGAGCACCCGACTTTTTTACCGCATACTTGACACATTGCAATTTTTCCATCTGTAGTGAAAGCTTCGTCCATCGCAATCCATGATTCTATTTTTGTCGTTAGGATTGAAGATACAGGGGCCTTTTTAGTTAGTTAAAACAGTAGATAAACTCACATGCACTTTACACTGTAAGTACTAAAGCTAGAGAACTGAGTGAAATGAATGACACAACAGTACTGCAAGCACTGTTTCGCTTTACTGAATTAGGAGAAAATAAGTGGGACACATGCATTTTAGCTGCTCCCTGTAAGGAACGAAGTACCTACTACAACCTCCAACTATAGGCATTTAATAGCTGTTGTTTGCCTGGAACTAAGGACGTTGTGTTTCGTGCCGAAATATATCTTTTGTCGGGTAGGTAAAAAGGCTTTTTAAATCTGTGTATTTCAAATTGTAAACTTCCCTAATGGAAGTTTTTTTTTTTTCTTTTAGAGAAGTAAAACTAAATAAACCCCCTAAATATGTACATTTATGTAATATCAAGCCATAATATGTAATGTGGGGTAAATATATATATAAAAAATATATGTAGTATCAAATTATATTAATGGTAATTACAAGATTCGCAAAGATTTGTTATTTATATACGGTTAGGTCGAAAGGAATATAACATGTAATTACATAAAAATCCGGTTCCTACTTATTGGAATTGCACAACACTTTGCAATTAACTCGTAATTTATATTTATAATTCATATAATCACTGTGTCACTTAGATTCCAACTCTGAGACTCTATTCATAGTCTATAAGCTTCTCGGAGTTGAGTACAAACGCAGCGAGTGACCGGCCACAAATCTCCAGGCTGAAGTATTGCGCCATAGTTACAGGATTTCCTGTTCTCTTTTTAAGTACTCATACGTCAGCAGTTTTTCATGACATGTCTCTGTGTTGCCCTAGACATTTAGAAATGTAACCGCACAGTCTGCTACACTTGCACGCTCTGTTAACAACTTCACGTTATGTATGTGGGGCATGAACATCACCAAAAAATTAACAAAAACATAGCTTCGAAATAAAGGCTTCATATTTTTTGTTCGTTACAAGATGTCACGACCAAAGTTACAGGAACATTAAAAACGAGCAATTAAATAACACAACAGTTACTGTGGCTAACAGCAGAACAAAAATTATCAACAGTAATCTCACTAGAGGTTTTGATTTATCTAGAGAAAATCAAAACTCGAGTGGGATTTAATTGATTATTACAAGATTAGAAGAAAGTATATAAAGATTAGAAGTAACGAAGTACTCTAATACAATAAAATATTGACTTAAATACTATTCTATTTGCCGATGACCAAGTAGTCTTTGCTGATAAGGAGGACAAACTGCAGCTAGCTCTTTTTCAGCTAAACAAAACAATGTCCAAGTACAATCTAAATGTCTCTCATGAAAAAACGAAGGTCATGGCCTATTTTGGGAAATATTAGATACGTTCAAAAATTATCCTCAACAATATGAAATTAGAACAGGTGCGACATTTTAATTATTTGGGGTGTAATATACCGTTCGATGAGGAGCGAGATCTCAAATAAAAGGTGCATAAATTTCAAAGTATATGTGGCACCATAAAACGAACACTAAAAAACAAAACACGAAAATTTTATAAAACAATGGCAGTACCAGTACTGGCTTATAGAGCTGAGACTTGGGCCATGAACAGAAGTGATAAAAGAATAATAGAGACAGCTGAAATGAGATTCTTAAGATATGTCGCTGGCTGTACTTTAGAGATCACATTAGAAGTGAAGATATAAGAGCACATCTGAATATTTTTTGTTTGAATAAGAGAATTGAAGAAAATCAAGTTCAGTGGAAGGAACATATATCCCGGATGCCGGATGAAAGATTAGTAAAACAGGTTCTGCAATATCGCCCAACAGGGGTGCGTGATATCGGCAGACCTAGGCGTCGTTGGGAAGACAACTTCTGAGACGAAACAGGCCAAATGGCCTATCTTGTTGTTGTTGATGATGTATTCTTCAAATGTATTATTGTACCATTGTATTCCGCTAGATGGCAATAGTGTGTTATGATTAGCTGTTTTCTTCTTATCAGTTGTGCCAACTATAGAATCTTCATTGAACTCTGTGGACGGTTACTAGTCAAGAAAGCTTTGTTGATTAAGTTTCATTTGTATTAAAACAGTTGCATTCCACTTCAATTATCCGGATCCCAGTAATCAACCTCACTTGACAGATGATTTTCAATACATCTTGGCATTAAACAATCTTTGATAGGTACGTGATTATCCATAATATCACACAGCAGAAGCTGTGTTTGAAAAGTTATAATTAGGAATGATAAAATAAGAAAAGTTTGAATTAAGGATGATGAAATTAAACATAAACATGAATAATTTTAAAAGGAACAATAAATTATTGAAAGTACAATTTTAAAATTTGAATGTTTTAGTGGTTGGTGGTTCAGTTATGTTATATTGGACGTGTGGTTAAAAGAAGTGGAACTCGTTGATGTACATGATGTATTCCTCAACTTATTCAGGATTTCCGAATGGTGCTCTTCATTTATTTGTAAATAGGGTTTCAGGGAAGATGCATAGGTATGACCAGTGATCTTCATTAATTCTTGTTCTTAAATGCCAATGCGATTCATATTTGAAAGTGCTGTGCATCGACTGGAGTGGTTTGTAACTTCCTGTTTTTTTGACGTCCAGACCAATGCAGTTTGAAATTTTGGCAAACAAAGAAACAAATGCTAGGATAGTGATAAAAATAAACAAATGCTAGGGACGCGATAAAATTAAACAAATGCTAGGGACGCAATAAAATTGTGTGATAAGCAGCCATGATTGGTTGAAAGACGTCCTTTCGTACCGTTTTATTGGTCAAAAGTAGTGTGACGTAGTAAAAGTGTAACAGTCACTACAAAACAGCCATTTTGTAACTGGTCACCCAATACAAGGCAATCCGGATAATACGGAGAGTGAGAGAACTATATGATTTTCGATCCTGTAATCTTGAGGGGGACGGATGAGAAATAACTTTATGTTACTGAATTACAGCTCGATTCAACGTTAATGGTCCCTGTCCTTGCTTGTTTGGCTAGTGAGCGAGCTGTGTATTACTTCATAAGAAAGAAATTTAATCACAAATGTGGATAGGAGGGGAAGAGGATAGAGGAAGAATGAAAATAATATCCTAGAGCATGGATAATATCCATGCTCGAAGCTGAGGGTCACTCATGTCAAGAAAATAAGTCATCATGACATTGTTTAGTCAACAGACGTAGTGGTTAGTAACGGGAAGTGTGGAAGAATATTGTGTTTTAAGACGGAGTGTACCGCGACATGATAAGAAGGAAGTGTGACTGCGCCGCCTGACCTGTGTGACCCAGCCCGCCAGTAGTGATGAGTAACTCGCTCTTAGTCTATCTATACTTACTTTTTGCAGGGGCCAAAATCTCTGAATCAAGCTGTACCTATAATTTCCACATTTTTGTACCTAGGATCATGAATTTTGAAATATTAGTTTAAAACAGAGTTTTCTTTACCTTTTTTCTTCAAAATTTTATGGATAATAGTTTTAATTTTTCAAAATTTTCATTAAAATATTTGAAAAATTAGGATGTACCCTTTTTTTTAATTTTGTAAACCAATAAACCTGAGACTTTGAACATGTTGTTACCAATACCTAAAGTAACAACGAAATATTTTATTTAGGCTTTATATTAATAAAAAATGGGCGGCCGGGTAGCTCAGTTGGTAGAGTAGCTGGCTACGGACTGGAAGGTCCGGTGTTCGATCCCAGGTGGTGACAGGATTTTTTCTCGTTGCCAAACTTTCAGAACGGCCCCGAGGTTCAAACCTCCTGTAAAATTGAGTACCGGGTCTTTCCCGGGGTAAGAGGCATTGTCAATGGGCCGACCACACCACCTCATTCTAGTGCCGAGGTCATGGAAAGCATGGGGCTCTACCTCCATGCCCCCCAAGTGCCTTCATGGCATGTTACGGGGATACCTTTACCTTTACCTTTTTATTAATAAAAATACAAAATATTGGATAAAAATTAATGGCAACAGTTCGATAATTCTGACATGGCTTTATTCACAGGGGTACAACATTTATGTACCTTCAATATAGTCGCCCCCCTTATTCATTGCCTTTGGAAAATGTTTGGAAGACGTCGTACACCATCAGCGCGTCCATCTTTGTTGATGTTCCGTATTGAAAAAATCTAAAATAAGTTCATCTCTGGATTGTACCGGGTCCCTCACAGTGGTTCCTTCATTTTGGCTAAGAGATCGTAATCGCATGGACTAATATCGGGTGAGTACGGCGATTGTTCCAGAATCTCCCATTGTCAGCGGCGCAAGAGGTACTTGACATCAGCAGCGTGTGATTCCTTGCATTGTCATGGAGAATGATGGAGTTCTGTACCACAAAGTGTCGTCGTTTTCTCCTGAGCGCTGGACGAAGGTGGTGGTGCTTCACGCAGTCCCTGAAACATTCTTGTGCACTAAGACCTCATGCCACATCAATTTTGATGCAGAAACGTTGCTCTAGTTTTGTAAACATGGTCTTAGGGCACTCGCACTATCCCTATGAAAGTCAACGTTTTACACACTGCAGTAGATTGACAGAGTACTGTCGCCGCTGGTTGCACTAACTCATCTAACAGTCCTTTTTCATATCCGCACAGCTGGCAGCTCTCGAACGCACCATCGTCATGTGACAGCAGTGTTGCCATAACTTTTTATCCAGCCCTTGTATTATGTACAAAACACTTTTTATATTTTTTTCTAAGTTTTTTAATGTATAAAACTCACAAATATTAACAAATCAAAACTTTGTTGCAGGGAATTATAGATAATATAGTTTTAAGCGCGTGTGTAAAATTTCATATTTTTGCTCCTAATGGTTGCAGAGAAAAAGATACACAATCATTGAAAAATGTAAGTTACGGAAAACAACGTCCAAAGTTGCAGTACTATTTATCTACTATCTCACCTCATACAGAGCACTCTATGTTCTCCACATCCATAAGTAGTAAGCCACAGCCTTCCTAGCTCTGGTCATATAGTTTACCTGTCTAAATTCCAAGAAAATTTCTATAACAAAAATTCCAAAATGGCTACTGAAAGGGATAGTGGCACATTGAGCCGCGCTGTAGTATTTAAATTTTAAAGACCACTTAGGTCCATCAGACAAGCAAAATATTTAAATATTAAATACACAAAAGTATGTACTTATTTATTAAAGCAATAATAAAATTTCATTTTTGCCATAATTTCGCGTCTGTTTACCTTTAAGGAGAAGAACCTACAGGAAATCTCTTTTATCATAATATTTTTAATAGAGCCTTTACATAGTTTCATATTAATTTCAATTCATAGCAAGAGTTCTATTTTTAATAAAGTTTTTCTTTATTTCTTTTTAACAATTAATTGCAAAATAATAAATAAATAAATAAATAAATAAATAAATAAATAAATAAATATCGATGTATGAAGTATTTTAAATGCATTTTCACTTTTACCTTTTATGGTACAGCCACAGACATAAAAAAATGCAAAATATGCAGGATTGCAAAGAAAATTATATATCTGCTCTCAAGAGTATCACAGAATCACAAATCTTGTCTTAAATTAAAGCTAAAAGACTGCTAATCAGTTTTGTTTTATGATTTTTAGAAATTTGAATTTTTATATTATTTTTTTATTTTGCATTTTTATGAATAGAAAGAAAAATTACAGTATATTTTTAACTTATTTTTATTTTGCAAATTGACAATTTCCTCTTAAACAATTATTCTATAATGTGAGAAATGCCCTGAAAACTCCGGATATTCAACGGAGAAGTTTGAGCACAGAATACAGAGACTGGAGCGCAGTGGCTATTTAAAAATGACGTAAAAGCAATTATTTTCTTCCTAACGACCTTGAAATTTCGCTCAAATGAAGTCAAGACTATGAAGTATTTTTAGGTTAAAAATAAAAAAAAATGTTAATTTTAGCACATTTTGGTAATTCCTGTAGGTCCTTCCCCTTAAATGGCCAAAGGTCGAACCCAGTAATCTAAAAATATCTTACCCACAGGTACCCTTACTTACTTACTGGCTTTTAAGGAACCCGGAGGTTCATTGCTGCCCTCACATAAGCCCGCCATTGGTCCCTATCCTGAGCAAGATTAATCCAGTCCCTACCATCATATCCCACCTTCCTCAAATCCATTTTAATATTATCTTCCCACCTACGTCTCGGCCTCCCCAAAGGTCTTTTTCCCTCCGGCCTCTCAACTAACACTCTATATGCATTTCTGGAATCGTCCATAAGTGCTACATGTCCTGCCCATCTCAAAGTCCTGGATTTATGTTCCCAATTATGTCAGGTGAAGTATACAATGCGTGCAGCTCTGTGTTGTGTAACTTTCTCCATTCTCCTGTAACTTCATCCCTTTTAGCCCCAAATATTTTCCTAAGAACCTTATTCTCAAACACCCTTAATCTATTCCTCTCTCAAAGTGAGAGTCCAAGTTTCACAACCATACAGAACAGCCGGTAATATAACTTTTTATAAATTCTAACTTTCAGATTTTTGGACAGCAGACTGGATGATAAGAGCTTCTCAACCGAATAATAACACGCATTTCCCATATTTATTCTGCGTTTAATTTCCTCATTGCGTCATTTATATTGTTACTGTTGCTCCAAGATATTTGAATTTTTTCACCTCTTCGAAGGATAAATCTCCAATTTTTATAGTTCCATTTCGTACAATATTCTGGTCACGAGACATAATCATATACTTAGTCTTTTTGGGATTTACTTCCAACCCTATCGCTTTACTTGCTTCAACTAGAATTTCCGTGTTTTGCCTAATCGTTTGTGGATTTTCTCCTAACATATTCACATCATCCGCATAGACAAGAAGCTGATGTAACCCGTTAAATTTCAAACCCTCTGTGTTATCCTGAACTTTCCTAATGGCATATTCTAGAGCGAAGTTAAAAAGTAAAGGTGATAGTGCATAAGTTAATAAACGAGTTTTTATTCATAATAGAGTACAGTATGTAATTGACTTTAAAAACTTTGTTATCGTTCAATACTATACAATGCACACTGCTGTAATAAAAAAAAAACGATCCGGATAACACGGAAGGCCGAATAATCGGGACTCTGCTGCATGTGTTTCTTACTATTTGGAGTGCGATAAATGACAGCTGTGAACAGTATGGCATGAAAATAAATGCAAACAACACGAAGACTATGGTTATTGGAAGAAAAATAAAGAAGGTAAAATTGTGAATTCGAAATAAGGCATGGAACAAGCATGCACCTTCAAATATGTACTTAGGTGTGCTATAAGCAATAACATGAGACGCTGCAAGGAAGTCAAAAGAAGGATAGCAATGGGAAAGGAAGCTTTCAATAGAAAAAGGAGCATCTTCTGTGGAACATTGGAAAAAGAATTAAGTATGAGAATAGTAAAGTATTTTGTATGGACTGTGGCATTGTATGGGGTAAAAGCATAGATATTGTGGAAAGAAACGACTGAAAGTATTTGAAATGTGGATATGGAGAAGAATGGAGTGTGTGAAGTGGACAGAAAAGGTAAGAAATAAAGCTGTACTAGAAAGAATGATGCTGAAAAAGCAGGAAGAGAAAAATAAATTAGCTGGGTCAATGGCTGAGAAGCAACTGCCTACTGAAGGATACACTGGAAGGAATGGTGAACGGGAGAAAACTTCGGGGCAGAAGAAATAAGACGATAGACAACATTAAAATATAAGGATCGTATGAGGAGACCAAGGAAAAGGAGGAACATAGGGAAGATTTGAAATGCTGGGATTGCACTGAAGGACATGCCCTTGGGCAAAAAGCTATGAATGAATGAATGGATGGTTTCAAGTGAAAGTGAAATTCTTCCTGGAATATATATATCGAAAATTCATTTTCTTCAAAGCATGAGCGGGATCTGATTAAAGGTTATACTGTACATTCCATGACATTTGGTCGTAATACAAATAAATTATTCTAGTTTTACTGAACCATTTTTATTTCCTTATGAAATTAATACAATATATTATTTCTGGAGAATAATTCAGCTTCAAGGTAGTATACATAACATGTCTAGTATACAGTGCATATTTTAAACTATAATAAAATTATTAACTTAGTATCAATTTCATATTATACAGAGTGATTTATATACTGTTCTCCAACCAGGAGATCAACAGTGAAAGGAATGTGCTTACTATTGCGTCATCTATTGGAACGAAGTAGATAGATAATATTACCGTTATAACGTCATTTTAAAAAACATGCGCTCTCCTGCATATGTTACTTCCTGTATGGAGGGATTAAAAGACCAGGAGATTAACAGTGAACTAATTTTGTAACTAGGGTAGCATAAATATGTGTGTATCAATGCACTGCCATCGTGATCTAATACAGGCCGTAAGGCAGACCACGTGACTCGCTTAACAGCTGATCGCGAAAGGCGGTCTTTCAACCATATGAATTAGTTGCAGTGCATAAAGAATAACATATATTTCTCTGAAATGCAGTGTAATTGCGTCAGTAAAATTTTAAACAGTGATTGTGAGACACTTGAGACACAATTTACTTGCAATTTAAGGTATAATATTATTTTTGGTGTGAAAATTACGTTGTTGCAGGCAAAGTTCGTATGTGTAATACCTGCCTTTATTTCGATTAAATATTGCTTCCTTATGTGGTTAAGTGAAATTTTGGTCTTATAAACAGTAGGCTAAATATGTGTAATAATATATACGTGAAAGTGAAACATTGACTGGCATGTGAAGTAAGTTGTGATTAGGTCTAAGTGCAGCGTTACCGATGTTACTCTTGTCTAATCCATTATTGCTAGTTTACCGTATTTGTCTTATTAAATTTAAATTATTGCGCCCTTTTTATTTGTGAATAACCTACATTATACGAGTAAATAATACGACGTTTGATAATATACACAATTTGAACTAAAAACGAGATACATATAGTATATTACGAAAAATTATACCCTATAGTTTTCATTACTGTTACAGTATCTAGAATTGTAATTAGTTGAAATAAAGCACTCCTGCTTCATTACGAAATTCTTGCACATTCATTTATGCACGTTTCAACAATTTTCAGTTGCATCGCACGCATATTTTAATGTGTTGAAGTTATAGGTTATGTTTATTCTATCAGTAATATTCGCAATTATGCATTATAATTAAGCATAACGCTACGTATAACTTATAAATGCAATTTGTCTACACTTCAATTGTATTTATTCGTTTCAGACGGTACTCCAGTCTGAAGTCTGATTAGTTTAATATGTTACTAGGGCTAAACTAACGCTGAGGTAGTTCCTTCGTATTCATACATCTTGCATATACAAATTAGTTCGGTTCGTTCAGGATTTTAATATGCCTTGCTTATAGGATCAAATGCATCTCCACAAAAAACAAATTCAACTGTTTTCAGTTCAGAAATTACCGGAACTATACCTCAGCGCTACTAAGTAATATAACGTATATACATTTCATAGGAGGGACTGTGGTGAATTTTCTACCTATAAGTAAGGACGGTAACCGTGTTCTGAAGTTTATCCTAAAAATATATTCTTCTTTATTAAATCTCAAAACAGTTTTCGTTCTCAACTCTAGCCTAAAATGTTGACCAGATAGGTTATGTTAACATGGTAAATTCTCTTCACATAAAAATAACACAGTTTTAGTTATTATTCCTGCCACATTATGCAACACATAAATGGAACTTATGCACATATTACATTGAATAAAAATTTAATTGTATTATTTATTTGTTCCCTACTATACTGGGTTGTAATGAATTGTATTTATCTAATCTACCAGATTAACACACAACTGTACATACACTAATTTCATAGGAGGGACTGTCGTAAATTTTGTACCTACAAGTAAGGAACGTAGATGTGCTAAATTAAAATCACAATATAAATAATTCTTCTTTATTAAATCTCAAAATAGCTTCCATTCCAAACTTAAAATGTTGATGCAACCAGGTTATGTTAACATGTAAAACTCCGTTCACATTAAAATAACACAGTTTTGTAATTATTTCTGCAACATATTATGCAATAAGAAGTGTGAAGGGGTCTTATACACACATTACACTAAATAAAATTGAGCGCCGACACGCTATAAAGTAATATATTTCACTCAGCTCCGTATACTCAAATAGAAAAGCCCGACTCATCGAGTGACGTCACACAACCTGCATTACGGCCTGGTCTAGATCACGATGGCAGTGATCAATGTTATCGATTGTGCTGTGAGAGCTAGCCAATAGAGATACGAGTGTGACCTTATGACATCTTATGACATCAACATTCATTCACAGCATTACCCTGCTTCGTCTCATTCCCCACAGACTCTCTCATGGTTGGAGAACAGTAGAACTAACATTTTTTATTTCTTTATTTATTTCAAAATGAATGATGCTAGCCACAATTTGTTAGACCTCAAATGCAGAGTATTTTTGGGAGATTATTAACCTCTATAGCAAATGTTGAAAATTCTTTATTTATTCGGCTGGAAATTCACTTAATGACCAGTTTTAAGTCAAATTAAGCAGTAGTTTTGATTCCCTGTCACAAGATGCGCAGATGTTTACGATTATGGACAAGAAGTTTGCCTTTTTCACTCACCAGAAATCCAGTTATTTCCAGTTTGTTTACCAGTCCCAGTACGTCTTTCTCAATACAGTTCAGACAAGTTACTGATGGGAATGACAACGCAAAGTGCCAGAATAAATGTGTCGCCGGTTTGATGCAAACAATTAAAAAGGAAACACATGCACTAGTTTTCTGCGCATGGATGAGAAGAAACAACTAACCAGAAAAAACCAACGAGCTTTCCGTCAAGAAACAGCCTTGTGACTCGGTACGATTGTGGGCAACTTAGGTTTGACTTGTTCGGTGTGAATGCATCGTGCGATAATTTTGTTATTGAACATTTATTTTCCTATTTTATTTATTAATTGTAATCTTTTTAAATATTTTAGTAAATAATTCTTATAAAATAGTAACTGCTTTATTAATATGTACAGGGTGTATCAAAAGATGAGGTCAATTCCTTAAGGAGGTGATTCAGGATCTTATTTGCAACAAAAAATCCTCATCCACTTTTTCAATATTCATCCCCGTTTCCGACTTACACAAATATCACGTACCGTATCTATCCCCATTTGATTCCATGCCTAATGGACCTGTCTGTTTGAGAGAAGGTAGGCTAATTGCCAACTTTCTAGAGCAGATGTTCAAAAAGTCCCTCTTACGCACGAACACACGCCGTCTGACCTCTCGCTGCACATTACCCAATCCGTGCTGGTGTATTTCCATTGCAGCCATGTTAATCTTTGCAACTAGCTCTTCCCTGCTTCCTATCTTCGTTTGGTACACTTTCTCCTTCATGCAGCCCCAGAGAAAGAATTCCAATGGTGTTAGGTCTGGGGACCGGGCCGGCCAGGCAACGGGACCACCCCTTTCAATCCATCTACCTGGAAAATGTTGATCTAACCATTGGCGTACTGGAAGTTTGAAAAGTGCTGGAGCACCATGTAGTTAATACCGGCACGAATTGGAAAATGTGCAGCGACAGGTCAGACGGCGTGCTGCAGCGTGTGTTCGTGCGAGCATCTGCTCCAGACAACTGACAAATTAGCCTACCTTCTCTCAAGCAGATAGGTCCATTAGGTGTGAAATTAAATGGGGATAGATACGGTACGTGATATTCGTGTAACTCGGAAACGGGGATGAATACTGAAAAAATTAATGAGGATTTTTTGTTGGAAATAAGGTCCGGAATCACCTCTTTAAGGATTGATATGATCTTTTGATACACCTTGTATATTTCAGTCAAAACATAATCAATTATACCAATAAACTGGTAGGCCTATGTTCGGGATGTTTAATCACATTTTAAAGGATCTAATATTTTCCAGAAATCATATTCGTTTGTATTTAATGCATCTTCACAGAAAATATTGTAGATAATACTTTCGGAGCTCTTCAAAAACTTCAAGCTTTTCTTCAAATTACAATCACATTTGATAGGATTGCGAGCAAGATTAAGTGAGGTTAAGTTCTTCAAAGTAGAGAAATCAAAATCTACTGTAGTGATGTAATTTTCTCCAAAATTCAGATATTTAATACTGGGCAGAGCTTTTAGTACATTTTTAGGCAATGCACGAAACTTGTTTCCTTCTAAATCGAGTAGTTCTAGGCCATTGAAACATCTAAAGACATTGGAAGTTGTATCAACATCATCTGTAAGTGAATTATTTGTTAAGAACAATTCTTTCAAGTTTGACACAGATGCAAAAGCTCTGTTTTCAATTTTCGAAATATTACAACCAGACAGTAGTAATGTTGTCAGATTAGGAAGATATGGAATCGCCCTCTGTGTTACAGTTATGAGATCGGTATCACTAAAATCTAGAACCTGCAGATTCTTCAAACTACCAGAAATTTCACTGTCCAAACCATTCAATTCATTACTACCAATATCGAGATATTTTAGTTGCGTGGTAGCGACAAATGCAGTCGGTTCTAATGAGTAGATTTCATTGCCACTTAATGTCAAAATTTCTAACCCTGAAAGACCTTTAAAAACACCACCTTTGATCATTTTTAGTTTATTTTGTTCCAAATTAAGCGTGTTAAGGTTTTTCAGTGTTTCAAATGTTCCTGTATCAATCGCGTGTATTAGGTTATCTGCCAGATCTAACAGTGTTACTAGCTCCAATCCAATAAACATTCCTTTTCGTAAGTGCTGTAATTTGTTACCAATCAAAACACGCGCCTTAATTTTGGCGAAATGTTTATGAACGATCCAGCTTCAATATTGCTAATATTTTCATACATAACAGTAAAAATAACTAAATCTCTAATCCCAAATTTGTCAATGAAATCTCTTGAAATTGATGTCTTCAGTTTATGTTCTTTCCCGTTTCCATGGAGATATTTTCCATTGCAATAGAGAGTGCGATATGGACAAAGACATCCAGGATGGCACACTATCGCAAAAGTAGTACGAAGTACGCAGGCTAAGAAGAGTACCAGAATCGTCTTCATGTTGTCCTAGCAAAGAAAAAAATTACAGTTATGTTATTCTACAGGTTATTCAACGACGCTGTATCAACTACTAAGTTATGTAATGTCGATGGGATTGGTGACAGCGACATGGTATTTGGCGAGATGAGGCCGAGGATTTTATTCATTTATTTATTTTTATTTATTTAACTAGCTAGCTAGTGAGTACAAATTAAAATTATAAAACAGAAATGTTTCTAGCCACTACCATAAGAACCAGGCTCGTGTACGGTGTGATTTTAGCCAATAAAAAAATAAAATAAAGCCGCCCTAAATAATGGTTCGAGAGATCGGCCTACTAATCAATTCACAATGACCAATGATTAAAAACAATTATGTGACAATTTGAAAGAAAAAAAATATTAAGATAAATGATAAGAAAAGATAGGAAATCATTTACAATAAAAGTTTCTTGAGTACAAATGATTACTAATTATAGCTAAGGATGATTTTAACACATGAGATCCTATGGCATCAATTGTTGTATCAGAAATTATAAATTGTTTAAGTTGATTTAAAGTTTCTCGTAGGATTGTACCATGGGCACCGAACATGAGCCCAAAAACTGCCCAATGTGTGATGTGGTGTTGTGCTTCGAGATGCTGACAAGAAGGTTCATAGATGACTTGTTTTTCACGAAACACAACATAAAATTTATAAGGACAGTTTACTAAATACAATAAGTAACTTAATTCAAACCAATAAATAACACATAAGAGCAAAAGAGAGAGAGAGAGAGAGAGAGAAACATTTAATATAAATTGACAATCAGATAGAAGTCAATGACATTAAAAAAACACGAATATAGTCGACAAAAATAAAGGGTAAAAAATAAACACATTTTTTTAATATTATATATCATGAATAATTTTATAAATTTCTTTTTTAAAAGCTTCAATTTTAAAATATTTCAAATTTGGAAAATGGTTTATAATTTGATTATAAAGTCTTGGGCCGAAACTAGCACCATGTTTAAGAGCTGAACTTGTACGACATTTAGGCTCAATTAATGGGAAAGTAGACTTTTGTCTTCGAGTACGATATTCGTGTCGATTAGACTTATGTTTTATTTGATTTCTATGGTAGTAAGTTAGTAAACTATATTTATACATTTCTTCAATAGTCAATACTTTAAAATCTGTATAATTTAAATTTGTTAGGTAATTCATATGTTTGATTAATTCGTCATACATTACCTAACATTCGCCTTACGTTTGGAGAAAACCTCGTAAAAACCCAACCAGGTAGTCGGTCCAAGAGGGAATCGAACCTGCTCCCGAGCGCAACTCCGGATCGGCAGGCAAACATCTCAGCTGACTGAGCTATGCGGTGATTTACAAGTTGTTCATTTTCATTTATCATAAACTGGGAATAACTTATAGACTATTAATACATTACATTTTATTAATAAAGTCAATGAAGTAGACTCCAAAGAGTGACATTCAGAGATGGACGGAAGCGATTTAACCTCGGCTTTCAACAATATTATATATCTCTTGATACCATTAGTAGAAATGGATAGTAACTTACTATTTTATTCCATAAAATATGGTACATTGCATAAACTATCAATACTTACACATATCTGAAGACTCACCTTACAATTATCGAAGTGTGATACTTTTGTACAAGTTTTCAATTGTAACACTCAATTTTTAATACCTATTGAAATCAGCGATGAATATATTCTGGCAAGTTTTTGCTATCACTCCAAGCGCAGAAGGAATTAAAATTGGTTGCGCAAGTTAATACCGATAATGAAATACGCTTGTATATTACAAGGAATTTTACTCATACAAAGCATTCCATTACATAAATTCTGATTTCCGTATCACTCCTTTTTTTCCTACATTTAGATATATAGTTAGTGCGGTACAAACGTGATAAGAAACTTTGGCGTCTTATTCAGAAGTAAATAATGTCAGCCAATAGACCAATAGGCCTATACACATAAATAGAATGAAAACGTAGTTTTTAAAGAACAGACATTTATACGATAATAATAATAATAATAATAATAATAATAATAATAATAATAATAATAATAATAATGGAATTTAACTGAGGGGAACACGGATGGCCCAGCACTACGATCTAATGAGATCTATTGCGCTAGCCCTCTATATGGAATGAGTTGCGTGCCACACATCCCCTACGCGCACCGCCCTAGCCATATGACTCCCTTAACGACCGGTCCCTACAGCCGACAGAATCCATATATCATTCCTGCTTCGGCAACTTCCCTCTGTCGGTCCGAGGCGAAACTCCTCCCCCGTGTAGGTTCGCCTCGGATGCCATTGCAGAAGCCATCCAACGTCGCTTAACTATATTCCACGGAAGCCGGTGGAGAGTCAACAGCTTCGGGAGGCCGCCTGTAGAGTGATCTGAAAAACCAAAAACGAGGTGATGAGGAAAGGATGAGTGGGATTAGAAAAGAAAGTGGCGAAGATGAGTAGGGTTCCAATCGCCTGATAAAATCACCTGATATTCATCCATAGGAGTGGGGGCGAAACGCCGAATAAACCTCACCCAGGCAACTCGTCCTTACCGTAAATCGAACCCGGTACAGCTGGGTTCGGAGTTAGACTCGCTAACCCCTCCGCCACAACGGTGAATATACTAATAATAATAATAATAATAATAATAATAATAATAATAATAATAATAATAATAATAATAATAAGAAAATAAGGAGATAAAAAAATTAATGTTTCTTTGTAATATTCAATAGTTATTCTGACCATAAAGCATAATATGACTATATCATACATCGATTATACTACCATCGCTTGATAAACAAGTTGCAAATCAACAGTTCATGTTGCAATCTTCCAATAAGCGATCCGGTACTGTGTGTTTACATCTGTTTATTTGTGTAGCCTAATTGTGTATATGCAAGACGGTGAACAACAGGAATAGTAATACTAAGCCTTTAAGGAACTAATGCCGCAAAATATTGGTCCCTATCCTGAGAAAGATTAATCCATTCTCTATCATCATATACCACCTCCCTCAAATCCATTTTAATTTATCTTCCCACCTAGGTTTCAAACTAACACTGTATATGCATTTCTGGATTCGCCCATACGTGCTACATGCCCTGCCCATCTCAAACGTCTGGATTTAATGTTCCTAATTATGTCAGGTGAAGAATACAATGCGTGCAGTTCTTATTGTGGTAACTATCCCTCTTAGCCCCAAATATTTTCCCAAGCACTTTATTCTCAAACACCCTTAACCTATGTTCCTCTCTCAAAGGGATCCAGTTTCACAACCATAAACAATAGTACTCATGTACTAATTGTATTTAATAACAACAATAACAAAGTATTTACCAGCTTATATGTAATAAAGATTTTTTACCAGGGATAGACAGAACTGAATATAATTTGTCCCTTAACATGCAATGTTCAACATGAAAGAAAGCCATTCGAGCAAATATAAAAATACATTTACTAAGTCGGCCTGGGTGGCGTAGTCGTCACAGTGTTGGCCGTCTGTGCCCGAGGTTGCGGGTTCGATCCCGGCCCAGTGTGCTTAAATACGACAGACTTATGTCAGTAGATTTACTGGCATGTAAAAGAACTACTGCGGGACAAAATTCTGGCACACCGGCGACCCTGATATAACCTCGGCAGTTGAGAGCGTCGTTAAATAAAACAATTTATTTATAATTTTACATTTACTGAAGTATTTGTCAATTCTCCCATTAATCCATAAAATCCTTTATCCATCCATCCATCCATCCATGATTTCATAATTTCAATGATCCAGGTTTTTATCTCTAGGTATATTTAAATGAGAACCAATAGGAACAAGAGCACAGGGAAGATAAAAAATCAGATGAGAGGATGATATAGTCTCTAGTATATACAGTCACGAAGCTTGAGTTGTGAGGGTGCTAGGAACAATAGACTGTGCCTGTACTATTTCGCATTGTCTGTAATGAGGCGATATTAGCGATCCTAGTGGTTAGCAACTATCTACGGATGCATATTTACTACGTATTGAGCTTCGTGACTGTATATACTGGACTGTGATATAGCCTAATAAACGACCTGAAAGAAATGGAGATTAAAAATTGGAAATATATATAAAGATAAGAAAGAATGACGGTGAATGGTAAAAAGGCTAAAACGTTCAGCAAATAAAGTTGTTGAGAGTGAGAACAAGAAGAAGAAAAAGAAGAAGAAGCTGAAGAAGAAGAAGAAGAAGAAGAAGAAGAATTTATAAGTTCTTCCATTAATTCTTAAAATCCTCTATCCATCCATTCATGATTTTAAAATTTCAATGATGCAGTTTTTATCAGTATATTTAAATGGGAACCAATAAATACACGAGCACAGGGAAGATCAAAAATCAGATGGGAGGATGATGTAATAAACGAATTGAAAGAAATGAAGATTAAAAATTGGAAAATAGGAAAGAACGGCAGAAAATTGCAGTTAAACCAAAACGTTCAGGAAATTAAGCTGTAGAGTCATCCATCCATCCATCAGCCCATCCCATTCATCCATGTATTTTTTTTTTTTTCAAAATATGATATTTTTTCGCCTCTTGTTAATTTTTTTTTATCTACGTACTCGTATGTAACACGCGATTAATACATTTCTCTCCAGTTTGGATTTAGCGCTCGTTAAATATTCAAACTTTATTTATTATTTTATCCTTAGGTTAATAATAATAATAATAATAATAATAATAATAATAATTATTATTATTATTATTATTATTATTATTATTTATTTATTTAATCTGGCTGAGCTAAGGCCAGTAGGCCTTCTCTTCCGTCCAGCCAGACTCTTAATTCTAATTGAATACATTTGCTTACATAGTTATTACATTAATATCTAGATCATAAAACAACATGAAAATAAATCATGAAAATTGGATAACTAATGTTAGTGTGACAATAATAATCATTGGTAAGAAATAGTTATAATAATAATAGTAGTAATAATAATAATAGTAATAATAATAATAATAATAATAATAATAATAATAATAATAATAATAATAATAATAATAATAATAATAATAATAATGAGATAATTTAGATATTTGTCTGTGATATATGTATAACCATTAAACATTGAAAAACCTGAAACAGCTATTATTGTTAACAAGAATTGTTAGAAAAATATCTCGTTAGCCTATTCTTAAATTGGTTTGATGTCTGACAGTCCCTGACATTAGGTTAGAACTCTTCCTTACAATTAAGTCAATTGCCAGTTCAGTTAACATCTTTTGGCTATTGTGTGTTTTATGCAAATTGAAAGTATTGTCCATATCCAGCTGGCCGTATACAAAGCAATAGCCTACAAAACATGTTAAGTCAACAGTGCATATCACTTACACTGGTTATGACAGGTAGCTGTTACACAGTACACGTCATTATAGGGATCTCGTTTTGTCGTATAAACAGTAATTATCCCCCCCCCCCGCCATGTGAATCAAATTGTAAAAAGCTGGGAAAGTCTCTGTGGCGGATTTTGACAGGTGTATTTGCAACTCCTTCCAGATTTTTCAACACCTGTCAATGATACCTGCTTTTAATTGAACGAATTTACCACCTGTTACACAAATGCATTCCTCACTCAAACTACGTTCAGATAGCTATTAGCAGGTATACAACACGTTATCAATGTTAATTTTGAGAATAGGCCTATGTTATAACAATAAACACATACATACTTATACAAGAAGAGTTAAATGTATGAGCATTTCTTGTATCTTTCTTATTTTTAATTTTATGAAGAAAGATAAAAATAAAAGAAACTTCTTTATTAAAATTTTTATTCCAAGTAGTGTTTTAAATTATAAAGAGTGGAATTAATTTACAGAGGTAATAGCTGAAGTCAATGAAAACAAGTTTTGTCAAATAAGTTTTTGAGAAGAGAATGTAAACAAAAACGTCTCAAAATACGTTTCGATCAAATTACTGCACAGTAGTGGCAAAAAAAAACCGGACCGACCCTTATAGCTGATTTCAGAGCCTTGTTCACTCTAGATCACAATAGACTGGTAACTAAGACTTTCGTGGTTCGAATTCTGCCTGGGAAGGAAACTTTTATTTGTTCCTTATTCAAATTAATTCCCAATACTTTTTGATTGCAGCGATATTTTACTACTTAATTAACTTATTATTCCCAGAACATGAATTATACCAGCAATCGAAAAGCATTGGGAATAAATTTGAATAAGGAACAAAAAAAAAGTTTCCTTCCCAGGCAGGATTCGAACCACGAAAGTCTTAGTTACCAGTCTATCATGCTCTGGAGTGAACAAGGGTCTGAAATCAGCTACAAGGGTCGGTCCGGTTTTTTTTTTGCCACTACTGTACATATGTAACACTTAAAACATTACTTAACGTTATTGTAAACTTAATTTCCTTTCTAAAATAATTTATTTTTAATTGCTTCAAAGATAATAACTGAAATGGAGATTGAATGTGTATTCGTAATAGGCCCTAATGTTATTTTGAGTGTACATCAAATGTAAAAGAATATTTAATGGAAATAGTTTTTTTTAATAAGACTGTACATTATTTACTATTTTGTAATTACGTAAAAAGCAAGGAAATCAACAGATACTGTGAATGTTAAATAAGTTTCATGGTATTAAATATGAAGAATGGGAAAGCAACAGGAGTTGATGGAATCCCCACTGAGTTAGTGAAACGCTTGGGTGAAGACATGAAGGAAATTCTATCATTATGCAACGAAAGGCGAATTGCCCGAAGATTTTACGAAGACGATGTTGCTGCCAATGCCGAAGAAAAATAATGTCAAGAAATGTAAGGAATTCAGGTCTATCAGCCTGATATCGCATTCGGCGAAGATTCTCCTGCGAATACTGAATCGACGTTAATATTCTAAGATAGCAGGACAGTTGAAAGAAAAGCAGTTTGGCTTCAGAAAAGGAAACGGTACAAGGGATGCAATTGGACTACTACGAACAATTGGCGAAAGATACCTAAAGAAGGATAATGGAATGGAATTTAAGTGAGGGGGCACGGATGGCCCACCACTGCGACCTGTTGAGATCTATTGTACTAACCCTCGACATGGAATGAGTTGCGTGCCACAGATCCCCCTACGCGCACCAACCCAACCGTATGACTCCCTAACGACCGGTTCCTATAGCCAACAGAAATCCATATACTATTCCTACTTCGGCAACTTCCCCAAGGCCCCCCTGTCGGTCCGAGGCGAAACTCCTCCCCCGAGAGGTACGCCTCGGCTGCTCGTTGCAGAAGCCATCCAACGTCGCTTAGCTACATTCCACGGAGGCCGGTCGAGAGAGCCAGTAGTTCCGGGAGGCCGCCTGTAGAGTGATCTGAAAAACCAGAAACGGGATGATGAGGGAGGACAGGAAGTGGCGAAGATGAGTGGGGTTCCAATCGCCTGATAAAGTTACCTGATATTCATCGATAGGAGTGAGAAAAAAAAACGAAAAACCTCACCAAGGCAACTCGTCCTGACCGGGAATCGAACCCGGCACCTCTGGGTTTGCTAACCCCTCAGTCACAAGGGTGAACTAGAGAAGGGTAAAGAAGTGTAGGCCTATATAGTATTTGGGGATCTAGAAAAGGCGTTTGACAGAGTGGATTGGAACAAACTGGTGAACATGCTGAAGAAAATAAGTGTGTATTGGAAAGATAGGAGGCTGTTCAGTAACCTATAAATGATAGACTCATAGACTTTTAACAGTGCAGCGAGCCACCGGCGTAGTTCAGTCGCGCTTGTCTACCGATTCGGAGTTGCGCTCGGGTGGGGGTTCAATTTCTTCTTGGGCTGATTACTTGGTTGGATTATTTCTGAGGTTTCCACCAACGGTAAGGCGATTGTAAAGTAATATATGGCGAATCTTCGGCTTTCTCTCCAAATACCATCTTGCTATTACCAATCCCATCGACGCTAAATAACCAAAAGAAAAACAAGTCATCGGTCTAATCCAGTGGTTGCCTAACACCACGAAATTGTGACGTAATAGAAATGCAACCCGCACATCACTATCGCAGGGAGAGGGGTGGAGTGGGTATCTCCTCGGGTAATGCAGTGAATAACAGTGCAGAGACGGACTGTGACCAAAAAACAAAAGCAATATAATATTCTTCAACTTATTAAGTATACACATTTTTTTCCATGTTAATTTTTTATCCTCCTATTCATTACTTTTGTATTTTTAATAAAACAAATTAATTTTCTTATTTACCACAAAAAGATAGTGTACTTTACATCAGCAGATATTTGAAATTAGAAACACGTACCAGGCTGGTCACGAAGTTGTAAATTATACTACATACTTAAAAAAAACGTCGAAATATTTTACTCCGATTAAGACATAGAAGCCGATACTTTTTATTGTTTATTTATTAATGAAATATTCAAATTACAATACATACTCGAAAAAACGTCGAAGTATTTTACACCGATTAAGACATAGAAGCCAATACTTTTTATTGTTTATTTATCAATGAAATATTCAAATTACACTATATACGTCGAAAAAAACGTGGAAGTATTTTACCCCGATTAAGACATAGAAGTCGATACTTTCTATTGTTCGTTTATTAATGAAATATTGAAGTTGCAGGTAAGGGCGTGGTAGTCTTCATAACAAGAAGAATAATAACAAGGCGCATTGTTCTTTTATACGCCATTTAAAATTTTACAACAAATTAAGTATCTCATATTTTTACCATCTGCACAAAATAAATACTTTTTCTCCCATGCTCCTTGAATTTAAGTTTTTACTTACCTGTTTTCGAAAAGACATCGAAACATATTACTGTATCCTACAAACTTGTAACATTACATGTGTTCGTCCGCTGCTGATAAAATGTCTTTACTTATGTCGAAATGAAGACTGTAAACAGAGGGTTACGCTTGAGTGAAGGCAGGGGCATGTGTCGCGACACAGCTTTTGGCGAACACTGGTCTAATCCGTGCTAATTTGATAATAGCAAAACCTTACGTATGTTAGGTCTCCAGGAGCAGAAGAGTAGGTATTAATATCGACCTTTATGGCGATTGTTTCGTCACACTTCAGTTTCTTCCAGTTGGTTTGTAGATCAAAAGTTCATGTGGTGGTTTCTTTCAATTCATTCTTCCCTAACAGGCCTAAGACTCATTTCATTTGCGTTTTGTATATTGCTGCATAGGAATCTATTGGATGAACTTATTAAGAGTGAGTATTCAGAATGCTATGAATACTACAAAACCATTAGTAAAAGTCCACCTCGCTCTCATACGAACTCGTAATGCAGGACGGAGAGCACAGCTCGTGAATCAATACTGCTTCATCAACGAAATGCACGCCCAGACACACGCGAAAGATGCGGGTTGCTGGAGCACCGACCGCTTTAGGCCGCTCCCTGACGAGTCGGTAGAGCATCGGTACCGCACGACATCAACACGGTAAGAGCTCTGCACGCCGAATCAAGGTCGCGAATGATTCAAGAAGATTGTGCAATACTCTAGGACAGGCATGTCAATTGATGCCCACAGGAGCAAGCGCGCGCTTTAGAGCCCAGGAGAGCCTGAGCGCTTTACAGCGGCAAGGAAAGAGACAGACGAAAGAGGTGGTATATGCCGCTTGGTCGAGCTATATTCAGGGATGGCCAGCACTGTTAATTTTTAGATTTACCTGAGAAGTATAAGTGCATTATAAGAATGTAAGTTTTAATTTTAATGCTCAGTTTCCATAAGTTCGATTTTTTTATTCAAAAAAATATTTTCTCAACTTTTCGTATAGAAAAGTGAAATTTTCAGGTATAGGCCTATTTATTTAGTAGCCTTACAGAATGTTTTCGTAAATCTAATATACCGTATATACGTATTACTGAAGATAGTGTATTGAAAATTTTGAAAATATTCGCATGGAAATTGTTTGTAAGGAAATGAATTAACAAAGCAACTACTGTTACATCATAAGCAAACGATACGTGCCCATGTGTTGTAAAAATGTCAGCTCTATAGCTTCAGCAGATTTCGAGAAAATAATTTAATATTCTGATGATAGGAAGTTGCTCATAAATATCACCTTAAAAGCATAATGCGATAAGAGATTTGTTATGTAATATTAGTTACACTTAAAACAGATACAGCACCTAGGTAACTTTGCTTTGTACTGTAATATTGTTTTGATTAGTTTATTGATTACTTTTGTAAGGCTAAAGATACCATCAATATAAATTCAAACTTATCATGTCATACTCAATCTCTTTCTTTGTAATATCACTTTCTTTATGAATGATGTGTTTCATCCACTTAATACAGTATAATATTATACTTCTATAGGATTTAAGTGAATATTCCTTCTTAACTCTCTATTATGTTATTAAGATTTAAAACACAAGTGCAATATTAAGAAATCAGTGTTAGTACTTTTGTTTTACAGACAATATACGTATTACAGTCATTAAGTTCTAATACTGAGCGCATAGTGGCGTTGTGGTGCACTATAGCGCATAGGTGGCGCCATGGTATGATACCTTGTCAGTTAGTCTCTCGACCCAACAAGAGACAGTTGAGTGCATGCACTGTAAGCAGAACTACGGTCTTTGTTGTGACGGTGATTTGAATGCGCACGTCGGAACCCGAGATGTCACAGTTTGAGCAACGGGCAAACATCAAGTTCTGCCAGAAATTAGGCAAAACTGCTGCCGAAACGTTTCAAATGATGCAGCGAGTTTACGATGAGGACGCAGTGAGTCGCAGTGTTGTGTTTAGGTGGCACCGACATTTTTTGCTAACCGCTCCCAATCGGTAGACGATATCACAGCAAGAGTAGGGGTCAGCCATGGTACTTGCTACAAAATTCTGTCTGATGACCTGTGTCACCCAGCACATTGTACCACGAATCCTATCGCAAGACCAACGTGATGATCGCATGACGATTTGTGGTGACCTCATCAGTAGTGCTGACGATGATCCGACGTTTTTCAACCGGATAATAACTGGAGACGAAACTTGGTGTTTCCTTTAAGATCCGCAACTGAAACGACAATCCGCCACCTGGAAAACGCCGATATCACCACGACAGAAAAAACCGCGACAAGACAGGTCAAAAGGCAAGGTGATGCTTGAACTATTTTTTGATTCAAATGGAATTGTTCACATGCAATTCATCCCAGAAGGTGCAACTGTGAACAAAACCTGCTACAAAGAGATCCTTGGCTGTTTACGAGATTCAATTCGCCGTAAGCGACCTGAGCTATGGCGTACAAAGAATTGGCTGTTGCTACGTGACAACGCCCCTGCACATCGCTCTGTCCTTGTCCAAGAGGAACTTGCAAGACAACACGTGACAGTTTTTCCACACCCTCCGTACTCACCTGATCTCGCACCATGCGATTTTTTTCTCTTTCCTCGCATGAAAGCAACCCTATGTGGGCGTAGATTTCATTCCTCCGAAAAGGTCACGACTGCCACAAGAGAAGCCATACGGGACCTTCCTGCCAGCATCTTTCAACGGTGCTTCCAGCAGCTATACCAACGTTGGCAAACGTGCATAACGGCCAACGGAGACTATTTTGAGGGAGGATGTGGTTCTGTTTAAATGTACGCCGTGTTATGCGGCATCTTGTAATACATCCAGATTCTTGTGGGAGCCTACCCTCCAGGCGTCAAGTCTTAGAACTTAATGACTGTACCACGTATAACATATAGAAAGGAAAACGCATTATAAAATATGAACAGCAGGTCAAAATAAATTAAACATATGAAGCATGCCATTGCATAGACTGATGAATTTCCCTATCTGGGTGTTAATTTGACAAGAAACTAACATGAAATTCACAGATTAACAAAATAGCTGATCAAGTAGCCTCGAAACATATGACTATCATGAAACGATTGTCTCGCTCCACCATGATCATGACAAGGAAGTATACATATGTCTCGCCTGTAATCCTATATTGTTGTGAAGCATTGATAATAACATCAGAATATAATCTCAAAAAGAGGTTAAGAAACTTAAAAATCAAGCACTAAGACTGATTATTGGATGAGGTAAAAACAACACCAGTTGGCGCTAT